>CAWUFW010025593.1:0-42918 GCA_963921515.1 Calotriton arnoldi
CATGTCCAGTGACGTCTGTGCTGGATGCGTGTAGGGTGAGTGTAAGCCAGCCCTCCGGGAATGGTTGGTGCTGGTAACAAGTACAACAGTAATCATCAGATCACACACAGAGATTCAATCATAAAGGGTCCATGACTTGTGCTACACTAAGGGCCTGATTCACAGAACTAGCTAACAGAACTAACTTACGTCAAAAACGTAAAGTTAGTACTTTTTGGTATTCACTCATTTCGGTATTCACAGAAGTTAGTAGTCCTAACTTTAGGACTCCTAAATGCCTTCTGTGAATACCGAAGGTCTTAAAGTTAGGATTTTTCTCAGTTTAGGAGTCCTAAAGTTAGGAGTCCTAACTTTACTACTCCTAAACTGAGAAAAATCCTAACTTTAAGACCTTCGGTATTCACAGAAGGCATTTAGGAGTCCTAAAGTTAGGACTACTAACTTCTGTGAATACCGAAATGAGTAAATTCATTCTGTGAATACCAAAATGAGTAAGTGTATTCTGTGAATACCAAAAAGTACTAACTTTACGTTTTTGACGTAAGTTAGTTCTGTGAATCAGGCCCACAGTTAGGGGCACCAGATCTGAAATCATACACAAAATATTCTGTCATAAAGGGTCCATCAGTTGTGGTGGACTGAGGTAGGAGCATCAGAAGCATTCCGCGTGTGCACAGCTAGCAATGATGCGTGGTCCGGGAAGGACGCACTGGTAGCAATGTCTGTTGCCTACTGGACTGCGTCATCTGCAATCGCAACTCCATCTGAATTGTGAGCCCTGCTGTCCGCAGTGTAGATCGAAGGCAGTAGTCAGCACAGACATCGAGGAAAGCTTTTTGTCACTTCCTCTTGAAAAAATTCAACGACATGGAGTACAATTCTGTCTGCAATTAATAAATCAAGACTGAATTCAAATTGTGAGCTCTGCTGTCCGCAGTGTAGACTGCCATTCAGTGTTCCTTTGGACTTGCAAGATGAATTTGGTCATTCTACTAAAGCTTTAATTGATATAAAAAAGTTCTTGAAGCAAGGATACTAAAAGGATATTATGTAGGTTTAAGGGTATGTGGCGATGACTTATGGTGCAGTGAGCTAGTGGCACCTGAAGCACTCAGCGTGTGCGCATCCTGCGATGATGCGTGGTCCGTGCGGGCCACACTGGTAGCAATGTCTTTTGTTTAATGAATTCTGCCTTAATAAGGCCACGTGGCGTTTACTTGTGGTGCACTGAGTTAGTGGTACCTCTGGCGCTCAGCGTGTATGCAGCCTGCAATGATGCGTGGTCCGGGCGGGCCGCACTGGGAGCAATGTGTCATGCCTACTGGACTCCATCATCTGGAATCGCTACTCAATCTGAAATGTGAGCCCTGCTGTCCGCAGTGTAGATCGAAGGCAGTAGTCTGTACAGACATAACTGTGCAGTACTGTGCCGCTGTGTTCGCAGGGGGCTTGTGTCGAGGAGGCCTGCGGTCATGGCGGGAGCCACGTGGCAGGGTGAGGGTCGCCGCTCTGGCAGACGCGTTGGCTTTCACACAAGTGAACCACACCCAGAACCCTGGCCTATTTATTCACACTTCTACGCTGGAGTGGCGTACGTTGGGCCAGCCCACTGCGCTTCCGCTTACAGGGGGCAACGACACAGGTTCATGACCAAGATCTTCCCCACTGCCTGAGGTAACATGGTTGCGTCCACTGTCCATAACACTACAAGCACCAGCTTGTTTTTGGATCGCACAGCAGATAGGTTTAATGAACATTATAATTAGAAATTAGCATTTAAAAAACCTTTGAAATTCACTGAAAAAACCATAGGTTTCAGGGACGTTATAGTTACAAATTATCATGTTAAAAACCTTTGAAATTCACTGAAAAAACCATAGGTTTCAGGGACGTTAAAGTTACATGCACATTTCACTCATACAAAACCATAGAAATTCAGCCGTTATAGTTAGTTGAGCTAACCATAACTCACGCCCCCACAATGCACTGCTGATGACGTCACATATTACATCATTCATGACATGGTCAGTGACATCACTGATGACATCTCAAATGACATCACTGATGACATCATCCAGTGACTGTATGTTTCTGTAAAGTTTAAATATGTTTTATAAATATATTGGCCAAGGTATATTGTAGAATGAGTGGCTGTATAAGTGTGTGGGTGGAAGATTTAGTAGGTGTGTGACTGACTGTAGAAGTGAGTGATTAAATGTCTCTTACTGAATTCATGGGTTAGTGACTAAACTGTGTGAATGTCTGTATCAGTCT
The DNA here is from genome assembly GCA_963921515.1 of Calotriton arnoldi. Classification (NCBI taxonomy): domain Eukaryota; kingdom Metazoa; phylum Chordata; class Amphibia; order Caudata; family Salamandridae; genus Calotriton; species Calotriton arnoldi. The sequence goes on from CAWUFW010025593.1 coordinate 2,275, forward strand.
GTCTATTGCTGTGTAAGCTGCTGCATTGGTTGATGAGTAGCTACATGAGTATCTATATGGGTTATTGATTGGTTGCCTGAGTATTTGTATGGGTGCCTGAGTGTGTGTGAGTGGGTGGGAGGTGTGTGACTTTGTGCATAGATGTGTGAGTTCTTTATTCACTGGGTGTATGGGTTCAAGAGTGCATGTGGAAACAGCTGTATAGGTGGGTGAGTGTGTGTATGGGTGTGTTGGTGAGTGAATGGATATCTCAGTGCTACATGTCCAAGTAACTACATATGTAAAACACAGTGCATGTGAGAGTTGGAGTATATAAATGACTATACATGAGAGCCAGTGATTGTGAGAGTGGCTGTATGGATCAGTGTGTACTTGTATCAGTGATTGTATAAGAGAGTAAGTATATGTTAATATCACTATTAATAAGTGAGGTTGTGTGTGTATAACTGTATAGCTGAGTAAATAGAAGTGTGATTTATTCTTTGCATGACTAACTAGATGTGTGAGTAACTCTGGATGAGTGGTGGTGTGTGAGTGTTTGTATAGGTGTATGAGTGCCTATAATAGTGTTGTATTGATGAGTCACTGCATGTATGAGTGACTTTATGGGTGAATGAGTGGATGTGTGTGTAGACCTAGGAATCAGTGCGTGCGTATGTAGTAACTGGTGTTGGTGTCTGTATTGTTTCGAAAATGGTAGTCTGTATTTTAGAATGGGTGTATCAAAGGTTTTATTAAGGTATAAGGAGGTGCATCAGATTTTCACGTGGATGATGTCATTTGAGATGTCATCAGTGATGTCATCAGTGATGTCACTGACCATGTCATGAATTATGTAATATGTGACGTCATCAGCAGTGCATTGTGGGGCCGTGAGTTATAGTTAGCTCAACTAACTATAACGGCCGAATTTCTATGGTTTTGTACGAGTGAAATGTGCAAGTAACTATAACGTCCCTGAAACCTATGGTTTTTTCAGTGAATATATATATATATATATATATATATATATATATATATATATATATATATATATATAACAATCCTGCTCCAAGTGAGGAAGGCACGTACACAAGGCTGCAAGGATACAGCATTATTTATTTTCTTGGGTCTCCCTCGACCCTGCGACCAGAGAGACACGTTTCGGCTGCACAGCAGCCTTTATCAATCTAATTGCCGCCAAAACCATGTGGGTATTTATATCACTTCCCACTCTAGACATACATAGACATAAAAGACATACTTTAGTATTAAGGCAATGCAATGACATAGACCCATTATTATGTTGGAACACTGTCCTGATATAAAAACCAAAGGACTGTGGCTGATAAAACATGCAATTACATAGTATACAATAAATGCATAGTGCAGCGCATTGTAGTACACGTATCAGTATAATGCTTAACCAGCCTACATTTGCCAAAGATTATCCGTGATGAGCCAGTTGCGGTTAAAGCAAAAATTGTATATCACAAGCCTGTTTGTTTTAACGCATGTCATGTTAAAGAGCCAAAGTGTACTAAGCTGAATTCAAAGAAATGTTGGCGCCAATGCCCTCAAAAAATGCTGCCCTCATAAAAATGAAATATATAATAAAAACACGCTGTAATGTAGTGTGGATAGTGGCCTCATTGTCGACATTGCTAAGTTAGCTTAGGCCTAGCTGCCATGATGTCTCTTTTGCACACATTACTTTGTGACTTTGTTTTTTCCAGACTCTGCTTGTGCCTATGTTCATGAGAACGGTCTACATTTCTGTCTTTCACGTTTTCTGCTGTTCTCTGTGGTTTTCGTCTGCACACGATGTACAAGGTCGAAAAACAACGTCCCTTGTTATTCTGTTCTGGTCAGCCCCCCGCACTTAGACATAACACAAAGCACAGCTGCACTGCTGAAATTCGAGTGCTTTTAATATTGCAATTTACCTGTTAGAGGCACTGGGAGAAAAACCTTTCCAGGGAGAAGAGCTGTGCTTGTCCGATGATGTAAACCTTGCATCTAGTTCTTGAGGTATGGGGGTCACCCTGACAAAGCCCAGAGGTCTTCTATTTTTATAATAAACTGGTTACTAACACGGGGAGGGTAGCAAGGCATCCTAGTCCTTTACCCACTGTCTTTATAAAATGCTGCCCCCGTTTGTATTCTATGGAATTGTAACAATGCTTACTATTTTGTCTTTATGCATTATGCTGCTAGTACTGGCACGTGTACTGTGTCGTAGAGCACGTTAGTTGAAATAAACATTTTAAACTATACTGTGTCTCTTAATACGCACATTGTGGACAAGTATGAGTGAGTAATGAAAGAGTGTTCTTGCTCCCACGATTCCTGAAAGAGTCCGTTTTCTGGGATGTCTAATCATTGGTAGCTTCGCTGTAGTACGGAGAACGAATGAGACACTATAGCTAGTCGGATTGGGATTTTGGGTACTAAGGTGGATGGTTGGTACCCCACCATACACTGAGGTCCTGTTTTCCTGCGCATAGTTCTGTATATGTGCAGAATCCCCGCAACATGGCGCCCAACGTGGGGTCTGCTTCTTATCTGCGAGACGCTTGAGTAGTGCTTGTGCTTGTCCACAATACCCCTCACTTCTGTTTCCGGAAACGGATGTGTGGGTGTTACCTCCTATATTGATGTTTTTATAGGTTCTTTCAAGCTTGAAGTTATTAAAAGTTATTCTCTTTATTGTTCCCCTATATTGCGCTGCCACGAACTAGGTTGTTATTTATTCTTGGTCTTCATGGCTGTGAATATAACTGTCCTGGTACATAGCCGCGCTGCGCCCCGAGCTCATTTGACAGCGTATGGAGTGCCTGACGCGGGTGTTGCTCTAATCTTTGTGGTGCAAGCTGATCCGGCTTACCACTTTGAGGTGTTTTATTCATGGGTCACTTTTCCGGTGGTGGATGGAGCTGATAATTTGTTCCATGTATACACTGCCACGGCCCTTCCTAATGTTTATCGACCTTATCAGGCTGTTGAAGTTCTGCTCACGGCATGACAACACTGAATTTGGTTTAATGGCACCCTCCCACACCCTGTCACCCCGATTCGTTTAGGCCCTTTATCGATAGATGGGGCTGCTTGGCCTGTTTTGGCCGAATACACCCCGCATCCACGTTATTTAGCGGTTCTGGTGGATGAACGGCGCATGCTGCATTCGTCTTTGGTCCGTCTTTGGTCCGTGTGCACAGAGCTTTAGTACAATATGTCACATGCAACGTCCGGATGACCCCTCCTGGGGTTGCAGTGCATCCAGCTGGGCCTGGCGGTGTAACTATAACTCCTGTCATGGTTAATTCGGTGATGGGCAAGCGCCCGCAGTTGATTCATGCACACGTTTCATCTGGGTTTGGCCACAACGCAGTGCTGACGCTCGAAATGTCATCGGGGATTTGCGTGTCTTTGTGGGAATTTTTGCCTGTGGCACCTTCCATTCTGAACAAGGTCCAGCGTTCGCCTCTAAGGCGTACAAGGATGCGATGAAGTCTTTGAGGGTGCTGGTGCAATTTTCGTCTCCATACAGGCCTGAGGGCAACTCAATTGTGGAGCGAATGAACTGTGACTTAAAACAATCCTTGACAGCTAGAGTCTTGGGTACTGGCAGGAACTGGCTGGCCCACTTGTATGGTGTGCAACTTGCACTTAATAATCTCCCTAGAAGATCTCTGGGTGGGTGGACCCCATACAACATGCTCTTTGGCATACAGATGTTTGTGCCAGACCTTGATGGTCTAGACATGGCGGCAGCTGCCGCAACCTTTGACGTAGATAATAATTCTACTATGTTACAGGGCTTACAAGGGACCCGTGACAGACTTGCAAGTGAACACTTACCCTCAGCCACGGACACTGCGCTGCAGATTCCGGTTGCCAGCTGGCTTCCGAAGATTGGAGATATGGTCCGAGAGGAGGTGGAGAACAAAAAAGAATTTGGCCCCTCTTATCGTGCACCGGTTCCAGTGCTTGGCTTAAAGGGTACTCGTACAGTCATCTTACCACCGCTTCCTGGTCGCAAAGATAACAGATACATCCAGTGGACAATGTCAAGCTACAACATCTGGCCGATTCTGAATAGTGTAACACCTGCTGTATCATGTCCAGCAATTTCAAGGAATCCAGCTGGTGGCCCTTCGGTCACCACGTGTGACGATGTTGCCGTTGGGATGGTCTCTCTACCAGATCGCCTGCTCGACCCACCAGCTTCCTCCTGCAACGAGGAGACTGAGTATGCTTATCCCACAAGCGAGTCATTGGCTGGGTTGCCTACAACACCACTGAACCAGTCCCATTTTTCTTTTGACTGGACTTCCACTTCATCATTTGTCCCAACCAAATTCAGTGTTTTTGTATCCTGGTTTAGGGACAATTTTTTGGTCCCTCCATGGACATACATCTGGTTGGTGCTATTTCTGATTTTCTTATTCATGTCCATTGGATTTGTGACAGTTGTACCATGGGATTACTTAAACGCTTCTGCATTGTTTCTGCCGTTTAATTTGACTGAGAAACAGCAGTTCTTGTCCATGGAAGATGCAACATACACTCTTCTACATATCGAAAAAATAGATCCTTTACCTTTCTCTGTGGCGGAAACTGACTCTGCAGTTTGGCTGATACACGGGGTTATCACTTTGCCTTTCTCTTTGTTTGAATTCAGTTCCTGCATGAAATATTACCCGATTGGCCGCTTTGAGCCTTTGGGCAGTACCTTTCTGCATGAAGTGTGGTCCTTGCCTTTCACATACAGATGCCTTAGGGATGACAAAGAGGTGTACCTCACAGGGGAGTCTTGTGATTGTACAGTGGGTCATTCCCTTGTTTGTAAAAACTTTAAATTGCACGGGGCTTGTAATGTTTCCGCCCCGAATCTTGCATGTGTTTTAAAGGGTATTCCTGTTCCAGCTATATCACCTACTTTCACTATGCTTTCTAATGGAAGCTATCTGCTTTTAAATAATCAAGATTGCTGCGGGTTGCAGGCTGGCATACCTTACATTGTAACAGTTTCGCAACGCGTAGTATGCTGCAAAAATTTGCTTTTTCCACCCCCGTGTGGGAAGTTAGATAGTTCCATTTGGCCTTACATACCGACTTTGAAGGCAGATTTCAATAAATTGAGCAGAATAAAGGCGCTATTATTAAACCAGGAGGTTATGTTCACTTCCGCACGGGAGACCTTCGTCCTCCAGGTGGCCAGCGCCCACCGTGAAATACAGGCCCTTTTAAATACTAACCTCCCCCAACATTATGGTGAACTGATTCACCGTGTATTCAATGCATCAAATACCAACGGCCTTGTACACTTTTTTAAAGTTGTGGGCTCTGGCCTTCTGACGTCCTTTCAGACAATATTTGGTTTAATACCGGCTTTTATTCATTCCATTTTTTCCAGCGTCTTAGGTGGCTTCCCATTGATCCTGGCCTTGGCTGCTGGAATATTGCTTTTGCTCTGCCTGCTGCGCAATGGCTGCACCTTTTGTGGGCCTACACAGCCCAGGGCGACTGCGGATGCTCCGTGACCGTATGCATGAAAGCTTCGGTACACTGCCACTGGCAACACTCAGCGTGGCTTATGGATTATCTTTTCGCTTTGCGTATTTCACTTGCGTGCAACCTGTGCTGTCCTGTTTACGATGTCCGTTCTCATGGTCCTTGGATGTTTGCCTCTCCAATACGTCTTGTTCGGAACTGGATTTCGACCAGTTGATGGGCCCCTTAATGGCCCATGAACGGGAATGTTCCGGTGATGGATTAATGGCGCGTGCGGCTGCACTTGGAGTCTTGGCACAATGGGATATCTGTGCGGCTGCTCAGAATCTCCTACAACACAGTTATATTGAATATCACGCATGTTGTCCTGCAATGCTGATCGCTGCTCCCTATTATGAGGAACATGAATGTAGTTTTGATTTTTGAAATGAATGGCATCTCTTTTTTCAAACGATGACAATGATATCTTTTTGGAAGGTGTTGCAGTCTTCTGCGTATATACTCTGATGGATTAGTTGTGTTGGCTCTCAACAAACTGCAAATCCGGATTTTTTATTCTCTTTCACTGTCCAATTTTTTTTTGTTTGGCCCTATTTAGAATTTTTTTTCCCATTTTTCCAAAAACTTTTCCCACATACATATGTTTGCATTCTGCTCCATATATTTGAAATCTGTTTTCGTCCAATGTCTTGCACTGTGGACTGACCAGGGGAGGGTGTAGTGTGGATAGTGGCGTCATTGTCGACATTGCTAAGTTAGCTTAGGCCTAGCTGCCATGATGCCTCTTTTGCACACGTTACTTCGTGACTTTGTTTTTTCCAGACTCTGCTTGTGCCTATGCTCATGAGAACTGTCTACATTTCTGTCTTTCACGTTTTCTGCTGTTCTCTGTGGTTTTCGTCTGCACACAATGTACAAGGTCGAAAAACAACGTCCCTTGTTATTCTCTTCTGGTCAGCCCCCCGCACTTAGACATAACACCAAGCACAGCTGCACTGCTGAAATTTGAGTGCTTTTAATATTGCAATTTACCTGTTTGAGGCACTTGGAGAAAAACCTTTCCAGGGAGAAGAGCTGTGCTTGTCCGATGATGTAAACCTTGCATCTAGTTCTTGAGGTATGGGGGTCTCCCTGACAAAGCCCAGAGGTCTTCTATTTGTATAATAAACTGGTTACTAGCACGGGGAGGGTGGCAAGGCATCCTAGTCCTTTACCCACTGTCTTTATAAAATGTTGTCCCCGTTTGTATTATGGAATTGTAACAATGCTTACTATTTTGTCTTTATGCATTATGCTGCTAGTACTGGCACGTGTACTGTGTCTTAGAGCAAGTTAGTTCAAATAAACATTTTAATCTATATTGTTTCTCTTAAAACGCACATTGTGGACAAGTATGAGTGATTAATGAAATAGTGTTCTTGGATGTCTAATCATTGGTAGCTTCGCTGTAGTACAGAGAACGAATGAGACACTATAGCTAGTCAGTTTGGGATTTTGGGTACTAAGGTGGATAGTTGGTACACCACCATACACCGAGGTCCTGTTTTCCTGCGCATAGTTCTGTATATGTGCAGAATCCCCGCAACAGTATGTATCACTCAGAGCATTCTGTCGAGACCACATAGACCCGTAGTTGTTGATAACAATGGAAACTGTTATGCCGGTATTGACTTGTGAATATATATATATATCACATTCTTAAACCTTTTAGAAACACTCAGTCACTGGATAATATCATCAGTGATGTCATCAGTGATGTTATTTGAGATGTCATCAGTGATGTCATCAGTGATGTCACTGACCATGCCATGAGTGATGTAATATGTTACGTCATCAGCAGTGCATTGCAGGGGCGTGAGTTATAGTTAGCGCAGCTAACTATAATGGCTGAATTTTTCTGGTTTTGTACGAGCAAAATATCTGCCTAACTATAACGTCTCTGAAACATATATATATATATATATATATATATATATCACCAATCTCCTTTCCCAAAGGATGACGCCGCCGCTTGTAGATGCTTTTTAGAACTTTAATTGTCGGTCACCATTGTACGCGTTTCGGCTGCGCAGGAGTCTTGCTCACCAATGCCGAGGCATAGTTTACAGCCAAATTTTGAACATTTTTTGTGTGTGTCACGTGAGAACTACTGTGAAAACAATACTAAAGACAGACTGGTAGTTTTCATCCCTTACTTAAATTCATTCATTGAATCATAATGATTTGCTCTTTGTAAATCAAGTACCAAATTTAACAGTGCAATGCTTATTATTTACAATGAAAATTCAGGGAAAATTATTGAAATACAAAACCATATTACAATTACGATTTCTTAATCCCACATTTTTCCTTTAGTATGGATCTTTTATATTGTATTGTTTGTTCATTCCCCAGCTTATTTTTTTAAACAATATAATTTATTTCAATTCCACCATTAAGAAAATAATAAATTAAACTGATATTCAAATGCATACATTATATTCAATTCAAATCATTGTGTATGTATTCATGCCTGTGTTTTTCTGTGATTAAGCCCCAGTGGGCATTTGATATATATATACATCAAAAAATCTCCAAATGTTGGGAGCCCCCATCCCTGCAGGGCGGCTTCAAAGCGGGAACGGAGAATCCCGTAAACGGCTTCATGCCAACAAACACTAAAGAATGAAGAAGCCACGACTCAATGACGTGCTAGCATTTATTCCAAATGGATTGGCAACATGTTAATCCTTACGCGTTTCGGCCAGAGATAGCCTTGTTCACAGGTGAGGAATGTTGTAGTGCTGATTGCTCTGTGCTTTATCCCAGTGGTCATGTGACTCGGGCAAGATACTACTACACCCCACCCAACATGCACCAAAAATGTAAAAGTAAAATCCGAACTGTGTCAAATGTTCATCCTGCTTAATAGCATTTTTTTCACACACAGTCTCAAATGTCTTTTGAATAAAGTGCACGTTGAAAAATAAAAGCCACATCTTTTTACATAATTACCAGCTTTGCTCATTTCATGCTGCCTTACTGCAAATACTTGCTTCCTTAAAATGCAAAGTTCGGTCAGAGTCGGCAGGAAGAGTCCATACTCCTCTCCCTTTCTTATCCTCGTGGACAAATACCTTGGAAATCCTTCATGGTCACACAAGGGCAAGCGGGACATGCTCCCCAATTTAAATCAATCAAAAAATCTCCAAATGTTGGGAGCCCCCGTCCCTGCAGGGCGGCTTCAAAGCGGGAATGGAGAATCCCGTAAACGGCTTCATGCCGACAAACACCAGAGAATGAAGAAGCTATGACTCAATGACGTGCTAGCATTTATTCCAAATGGATTGGCAGCATGTTAATCCTTACACGTTTTGGCCAGAGATAGCCTTGTTCACAGGTGAGCAATGTTGTAGTGCTAATTGCTCTGTGCTTTATCCCAGTGGTCATGTGTCTCGGGCTAGATACTACTACACCCAACATGCACCAAAAATGTAAAAGTAAAATCCGAACTGTGTCAAATGAACATTTGTGCGACCATGAAGGATTTCCAAGGTTATGCAAATCAAGTATACACCAAGGTCATCATGTTTAGGGGGTAAGCACATGAACTTTAGCACCTGTTAGCAGTGGTAAAGTGCTGAGAGTCCTAGGGCCAACAAAAAAAATCAGAAAAAACAGGAGGTAAAAGGCAAAAAGTCTGCAGTAAGACCACCCTAAGGATGTCTGGGGTTAACAGTGGGGTTGTGTTTGTTGATGCATGGATTTGATAGTGGTATAGGGCAGAGTGGTTGGTTGTGTGAGAGTTAAGGTGCCATTGGGTGGCAGTAGGGTTAGAAGGGTGTATAGTGGTATTTTGTAGTAGTTGTTGAGACATTGAAATGTGCTTAAAGTTTATTTGTAAATGAGCAGTGTGTGTTTGCTGAGATTGTGTTATAATATTTGAGAATGTAGATGGCCTTAGGTGGTTGCTAATAAATGGGAAAAAGGACAGCATTTCTGGCCATAGGCCAGACCTGAAAAGGCAGCCGCCCTTGTCCTCTCCGCCCATAGCCTCAACGCCCAGGCGGTGATGCCCTCAGCACTAAGGTTAAATAGCCTTAGTGACATACAAGACAAAGGGGTTGCCCAAAAACTGCTGGAATAAGGAGCGGAACAGGGGGAAAAAAAATTACTAGAACAAGAAAAACCCACCTCTAAATTAGCTCTGCAATAGAGTTGAGTACATGTCAAGGCCACACCACCATATAAATAAACTATACATGAGTACTAATTTAAAATATATATTTTTTATAATTAACTATTCATTTTCTTGATTATCAGGTAACCCATCAACATGTAGATTTAGTCAAACACATATTTTCCACAAAGACATACATTTTATAATATGGACCTCTCACCAATCACATATATGTCAAAGCACTCAAACTAAAAGCAACCATACATACTTAATCACTCATTCATTCATACCAGCAATATAAAACACACATAGTGCCTTCAAATAGAACATCCTACAATGATTTCAGTTGCAGAACAGAAAAACCAACTCATAAATACATTATCATCACTTTTTTTCTTCTTTTCTCATTTATATAATAAACATCATGTCATGTTTGAAACCTTGGTAGGTGTTCCTGGGCTTAGGTGCTGGTACTAGGTTGAGTGTTTTGAAATGTAGTAAATAGCCTAAGTGATCAGATGTCCTTTGGCCAATGGGAAACGTAGCCCTAGCCTAAACACTAGGGCCAATAGAAATCCTATCCTTAGGAGCCAGTCAGAACCCTAGCTCTATCAGCCAATCCTAACCCATGCCTAAGGTCCAATAGAAACCCTAGCTCTAGGAATCAATTAGAAACCTTAGCTGTGTCAGCCAATCAGAACCCACACCCTAAGCTCCAAGCCCAATAGAAACTCTAGCCATCAATCAGAACCCTAGAGCTATCAGCCAATCAGAACTCAAACCCTAAACCCTAGGTCCAATGGGAACCATAGCCGTAGGAACCAATCACAACACTGATGCAACAACCAATAAGAAACCTATTTAACGAGCACGTGACCTTAAACCTAAGTGCCTGTGCAGGTGCGAGGGGAGCGTCAGCCCTGCTCAGATTCCTGAAGCCCAATCACTAAATTAGAAACTGGTGTTTAGGGGACATGGAGGTGCTCCTGAAGTCAGTCTTCTTGGATACAGACAGGCTCAATACAAACTTTATAGTTCCTGTTCAACCCTCCAGGTAAGACCCATATCTAAAGCCACTGAAATACTGCTTTTCGCTGAATAAAAATTAAAAACACATTTCTATCAAAAAACGAGTGCTAAATACACCTTTCAAACCCAATTTAAACCACAACGCAGATTAAACAATCTCTTAAACACACTTTGGTTAGGTTTGGGGGTGGGTCTATTTTGCCTTTTTATCCTTAGCACAGTTTAGGGGAAAACCAGCTGATAAATTTAAATTGTCAGGGGAAGAAGAAAGCAGCAGTTTTAAAAGTACAAATTGCATAAAAACCAAGAGGTAAATTTAAACAGTCACAGGTAGAGGAAAATAGCTGTTTTAACGTTTCAAACTACACGGCACTTGGGGTGGGCAGAACTCGGAGCTCTTTACCCCATAGAATTCTACCTAAAAACTCTACGAGACTATGAGGAGTTCCGCAAGCAGCAGAATTCCGGTCCAACTTGCTCATAAATACCTTGCAGTGCAGAGTGCACACGTGCAATATATTCCTATGTGTGTGTATACGCGTGTAATTCCCAGATCCGCTACTTGTGCTCTCCCATGCCCATCTGTTCGGTGTCAAGAGCTGCACCCACCACGGAGACATCGGCTCGGTACAAATGGTGTGAGCCTGCTGCACCTCCCTCCCCGGCTTAGGCATCCCCGCAGATTACCTCTCTGAGTAGGCAGGCCTCCACCGGCCTTGTTTACTGGTCTGTGTGCTGTTGCGAGTAACGTTAAGGGGACACCTGCGCCCCCATTGCTACACCACAATCGATTCTGTTGCTGCCAAGAAGGTGCCCACTGCGTTAGAAGAGCCTGCAACATCGTCCGTATGCTGAGTTTGCCTGAGACCACCGGCGCCTTGGGCGATACGATCCCCCTTCACCGCTGTAACCACTTCTTATGTTACAGGGCAGTAATAGTGACAGAAATGGGATTTACATGGCTGCTTAGTGATCGGACAGTGTAAAATGTAAGCAGCAGTTGCCTGCCTTGGAAAAATGCTCAGTGGGGTTCTACAGCGGCATGAATGATCGGGACAATTAGGCTCCTGAATTGATGTCTTTTAGGAAGTTGAGAAAGACGCGAGGTTAGCGCTGAGTGCTGACTGCTGCTTCCAGGTGACCTCGATTAATAGCAAACTAAGCATATATCTGCAGCGAGTGCAAATTTGCCATCTGTTATTGTCTCTGATCTTTTCTCAATGTGAAGAATACTGCTGTAGGAAAGCATTTCTTGTCCAACATTTCTGGTGCAAGCATGGGAACGTAAGAGCGCTGCGGCGAGACACCCCTTGGGTGGAAACAGGCATGATTAATATGCCACGTATTTCTCCATTCCATTGCTCTGTGTCACATATTTTGAGACTGCATGAAAAAAAGTAAAAAACATTTCAGCTCTCCTACAGAATAAATCTTGTTGCTTGCTGCCTTGGTTTTCTGCTGACCAACATCCCACAACAGCCTCCTCGCCTACCACAGAAACCATCTTCCCTCCAATCACCTTCTACCCTCCTTCATACTAATTAATAGAAATGGGTTTTCTGGTTGGCTAGGGTATGAACCTAAGCCAGGCAGAATCCACCACTCTAGTCAAGATAAGGGGATTAAACGTCTAAAATAACCCCTGTTCACCCCTTTGGTAGCTTGGCACAAGCAGTTAGGCTTATCTCAGAGGGAATGTGTAAAGCATTCACACATAACAAACAGTAATACAGTGAAAGCACTACAAAAGGACACCACACCAGTTTAAGAAAAATATCCAATATTTATCTGTGTAAAACAAGACCAAAATAATAAAAATCCAACATACAGTGATCAAAATACGAATAATGCAAACATAGACTTTATATACAGTTCCTTAAAGTCTATAGCTCCATCTGGGGCTATCAGGGCATTGTGAACAAACAAATACAACAGTTCCAGCCAGTCGCAGTGTCGTGGGCCAGCTACGGTGTCGGGGAGACCCGTGAAACAGTACCTTTGGGGATGCAGGGTGTCAGACCTTGCGGTGAGCTCTGGAGGAGTGGCGTTGGCAGACGTTGGTTCAAGAAGTTGTTGCAGGAGTCGTCGGGCCCTTCAAGTCACACTCGTTGCAGGTCGAACTCCCCGAGTTTGAAGTTAGGAGCGTCGCAGGCATCGGGGCTGCGGTATGAAGCAGAGCGGTGCGAAGTGCGGTGCCCTCAGGTCGTGGTGCAGGGAGTGGCTCAGTGACCGTCGTTCAGTGGCGTCAGTGAGACCAGGGCTGTGGTGCAAAGCGGGCGGTGCTTGTTGTAGTGTTGACAGGTCACGGTGCAGGCAGCGGCATTGTCGTTGTTGAAGTGATGTCGTCGGTAAACATAAAGCTGCGGTGCGATACAGGGCAATGTGGTGTTTGGGGCCCACAGGTTGCGGTGCAGGAAGCGGTGTCAATTGATGAACTGGAGTTGATGTCACCGGCATCGGTGGGCCAAGGCTGTAGTGTAGGACGGGGTGGTGCGTCGTGTAACTTACGAGCAGTGCCCCCAAACCACGGTGCAGGCAGCGGCGTCGATGTCAGCTTGGAGCGGCAGCATCTGTGAGACCAGTGCTGCAGTGCGAAGTGGGACAGTGCTACGTGTTCTCCACGAGTGGTGTCCACAGGTCACAGTGCAGGCAGCAGTGGCGGTGACATCATTGCGTCATTGTCGGAAATACCAGGGAGGCAGTGTGAAGCGAGGCAGTGCGGAGTGTGGTGCCCACAGGTCACGGTGCAAGCAGCGGCTTGGTGGAGGCATCGGACATAGACGTCTGTGAGACCAGGGTTGTGGTGTGAAGTGTGACAGTGCCCTCTGTGGTGCCTTCAGGTCAGAGTCCTCACGGAGCCGGCAGCGGCATCGTTGACAGTGTTGGGTTACCTTTTTTCCTATGTGGCAGCTGGAACATCCAGTTCTAGAAGCCAGTACCCAGAAGATGTTGAAGTCTTTGATTTCCCTGAGACTTCCAGCAGGAGGCAAGCTCTACATTAAACCCTTGGAGTTACTAAGTATGCAGAAAGAACAGTCCAGTCCTTTCCCTGCCCAAGACAGAAGCAGCAACTGCAGGCCAACCCAAAAAAGCATAACAGCAAAGGGGAAGTACTCCTCTTTGCAGCTACTCCAGCTCTTCTTCCTGGCAGGTTCCTTAGTCCAGCAGTAATCTAATGTTCTGGGGTCAGGGCCCAAATATTTATACCACGTTTTCCTTTGAAGTTGATACAAACAAAGTTTCTCTGGCACGCATAAACCAGTTTGCCTGGATCACCCTTGTGTCTATCTAGTGTGAATGCACATCCCCAGCTCCTGTCTCTCTAAACCCAGACAGGGAATACACAAAAGGCAGAGGCACACAGGATGTTTAAGCAAGAAAATGCCCACTTTCTAAAAGTGGCATTTTCAAACAAAAAATATAAAATCATCTTTACTAAAAGACGTATCTTCTGAGTTCAGGAAGTCTAAACTCCATTTCTCCATCTTGTCCCAATGGAAAGTTATGCTTGTAAGATGTTACAAAGCAGCTCCCATGTTAGCCTATGGGACAGATAGCCTTGGGATAGTGAAAAAGGAAATGCACAGTTTTTCACAAACAGGACCTGTAATAAACACCAGTACATGCCCGCTTTTCCCATACACTGCACCCTGCCCATGGGGGGTACCTTGGGCCTACCTGAGGGGTGCCTTACATGTAGGAAAATGGAAGGTTTTGGCCTGGCAAATGGGTACTCTTGCCAGGTCGACATGGCAGTAAAAAACTGTGCGCAGACACTACAGAAGCAGGTCTGAGAGCCCTTTGAAAAGCTACTTGTGTGGGTAGTACCATCAGAGATGCTGGCCAACTAGCAGCATTTGATTTACAGGCTCTGGGCACACACAGATCACAATACCAGGGACTTAGTAGTAAATCAAATAAGCCAATCATGGAAGCCCAATCATAACGCAATTAACTTGGAGAGCATATGCAGTTTAGCACTGAATAGCAGTGGTAAAGTGCCCAGAGTTTTAAAAACTAACAACAGCTAGGTCAAAAACAGGAGGCCAAAAAGCAAAAAGTCTGGGGTAAACCCGCTGAAAAAGCCAAGTCTAACACTAATCTAATACAAATGATCCTAAAAACAACTAAAGGACCTTGACTCCAGGTTCCCCCTAATCTTTGGGAAAACAAAAAGAGGGCTATGACCTAACCACAACCCTGGAGCCCCACCCAGTGGCTAAACCACGAACCACTAACATGACACCCCTTTCAACAAAATAATTGAGAAAAAACAAATAAATTCATACCAAGTTCGGTAGCCTACTGCTGGGTCAATGTCCCACATCAACACTGTCATGGAAAGATACAGTCCCAACTCATACTGCATTAATTTTCCACAAAACGCTCCAAATATGACGCAAAAAACTTCAAAGACAACATCCTCAAAAAACATAGAGGCACTAATTACAGACATCTTTCTACAATCCAACTCACGGAGACCTTAAAACTGAATTCATCTTCTACACCAAGAGACCCGCCAAATGGAAAGAGATCTTCCTTCAGCACCTTCATGTAACTAAGACTACCAATGTCCCTTATGGATCTAAACTAAATGTATTCCCATCCCTGAACTTTAGCGGCGAATTGTCCATAACCATTTACAAAAATGGAATTATTCTAATCCAAGTGTCTGGACAAAACCTCTCCATTTTTGCCACTTCCCTATGCTCTGCTCCTCCATGCCACCCTCTCCCACTGCTGCCCCTTATCCCAGAGAACTCACCCATGCACGACTCCTCTATTAGCTGATCCTCCTACCCCCAATACCCCTCGCACTGTCTCCACCTCCACACCCCCCACAGCATTGCCCACAGCCAGATGCCCTGAAGCTACGGTCTCATTACCAGGATTACCTTTTCATGGCATACCGCTACTGCCCAGCTTGATCTATTTATTGCGACAGACTCCTCTCAGCACATCAAGTTTAATAGGCTGGATTCAACCATATCCTCCACCCCAGTCTCCAATGAGTTCCATCATTTTCCACTCCCCTCACCTGACCCAATCGCCTCTGAACTGATAGCACACAAAGTCAACACTATTCTGGATGAAATTTTGTCGCTGCGTAAGAAAGCAAAGATTGGCTACATCCTGCTACAACCTCACGCATCTACGGTGAACACCGATACTGCCACAAAGATACACTCTGACCCCCATCCCTCAAACTACCCCCTACATTCACTACCACCTCAAACCAAGATGCACCACGACTCGACAACCTCACTGTGTTAAACCACAAGCTATCCATCTCCAATTCTGCTAAATCTCTAGGGATTAAACTTGACAAAAACCTGACCATAAAAGAGCATATTAATGCCTCAGTTAAAAGTGCCTTCTACACGTTGAAGCACCTCAAAAAAATCAAACCCTTCATCCCTATCAAAGACCTAAAGACTGTGATACAATCTTTAGTCCTCTCCAAACTGGACTACGGTAGCACAACGATCATGGGCACCTCAAAAACACACTTAGCCCATTTGAAAGCCACTCTCCATGCAGCAGCCAGCTACTGTCGGGGGAGAGTCGCTTTGACCACATCTCTCTTACACTTAAACTCAGCTAGCTACCAATTGAGGCAAGGGGTATATTCAAAACTACTTGCGTTACCCATGAAGCTCTCTATACGGAAAAACAAATTTACCACGCAAACAAACTTTCAAAAGCTAGCCAAAAGAGACCAATTCGAAGCTCTAACAGTTTGCTCTTGATTCCGCCCAAATTCAAGAAAGTAAAATCGCACACATGCTCCTTCTCCGGTAATGCTCCCAGAATCTGGAACTCGTTGCCCCAGGATTCACATGACAATCATTAATTTCCTCAGTTCAAGAAAAAAGTTCAACTTCTTCTCAATAAATTCCTAAACCCTCCCCCCTAAACAACACGATTAGCTCTTCCACGCACCCTTCATTTAAACCTGAGTACTACTACCCTGGTGAAAAACTGTGACTGTACTCTCCCCACCTTTGCAAATACCTCCATCATATGTATATCACGTGCATATCCTACTGTCTATAGTATACCTCTTTTATACCATTACTATGTCTTTTGAAGCACTTTTTCTATTTAACTCATGTAATTGCTTTTATATCATTCACATACCCTACTTTCTATTGTATACTTCTTTTGATACTGTTACTATGTACTGTTATTTGCTTTTTATGTATCTCGTGTAATTGCTGCTATATCATTCACAAACCCTGCTGTCTATCGTATATTTCTTTTTATACTGTTACTAGGTACTGTTTTTTGCTCTGATGTAGCTCATGTAATTGCTGCTGTGCTAACTCTGTAAATCGCTCTGATGCCTTAGGGTCAAGTTTGCGCTATACAAAACTTTATAAATAAATAAATAAAATAAATAAATGCTATTTCCTCTGCTGCTCAGTGCACAATGCCAAAGGGGTGCAAAGGGAGTCACCCTGGTTTTGTTTGCACCAATTAAAACGTTCATCAACATGCCCAAAACAATCACCAGAGAACATACATTTATGCCAATAATACTCTAGTATGCTGTCATGACCTTCATTCGCACAAATTCAATGCACTGTTACATGAACACACGGTTTGGAAGACACTACAGGTAGCAAAATCAATGCACAGCCGATTTCTCTGTCTTGGAACCACTGTTAAAGCCATCAAGCGAGGAAGAAAACCAGCGCTGTTAAAACAGGGTGACTGAGGGTGTATTTGTGAATTAGGACCGTACTTTCCGCTGCAACTTCAAAAGTCTTTATTTTCATCTATGGGTGATGCAAACACACCCATTCAGCTCTAACTGCTCATTACAGAGCTATGTAAACTTCCCTTCGGAGAGTGCATTTTCACATATTTTATCACTCACTGTGGGTAACAGGTTAGATTACACCATGGGGACATTGCAATGAGGCAAGCGCTGTACACCTTGAACTGCACGGAAAGAGCAGGTGAAATAACCCTTCCTCTATTGTCAAAGGGCCAGATGTACGACCATTGGATTTTGCAACTCGCAAAATCCAATGTACAACAGTGTCTCAGACACTGTTTGCGATTCCAAATGGGGTCGCAAATTGCATGCCTCATGAATATTAATGAGACTGTCGCAATTTGTGACCCCATTGGGAATGGCTGGCACTCCCAGGGATGGTGGCCTGCTGGGGTCAGCAGACCACCATGTCTGGGACTGCTTTGTCAATAAAGCAGTTTTTTTTTTTTTTTTTTAAATGCAAGCGGTTTTCCTTAAAGGAAAACTGGATGCATTTAAAAAATAAAAGTGAAACATTTCAGTTTCATTTTTTAAGAGTAGGCAGTGGTCCCTGGGACCACTGCCTGCTCTTAACAAATATTTGCGCATCCATTCCCAAAGGGGAAGGGGTCCCCTGGGGACCTCTTCCTGTTTGCAAATGGTTACCACCCTTCTGAGAAGGGTGATAAACTGCAAGTGTTTTGCGACCGCAATTGCAGTTGCAAAATATTCATACATAGGTTTTGGACTCGCTTTTAGGAAGGGACGAACTTGGCACGCCCCTTGCTAATAGTGAGTCGCTAACCCTATTTGCAAATCGCCAATTGATTAGCGACTCGCAAAATAGTGTTAGTACATTGGGCTGACCTATTTTGCGGTCGCAAAGGGGCCGAAATCCCCTTTGCGACTGCAAAAAACGGTCATACATCTGGCCCAAAATGTATTTAACTTTTTTCCTGGAGAAGTTTTTCACGATTTAGTTAATTTGCACTTTTTATGCCTCATTTCGGATTATACAAAGCAAACACAAGGAGATGATGGACGGAGTGCTGAAACTTTTCAGACACTCACCCCCAGTCACATATCTGGGTTGAATCCATCATCGTTCTTTAGCTCACCTTGCCACCCCAGTTTGGACCCAGCTATATGCAAATCAGTCTTGACCCTGGGCCTCATGGGAAAAGTCCAGCCCGAACTGCCAGAACAGGTCCGCCCTAGACCGGAAACAAGCACCCTGGGACCGGTTTTGGGGTAACAGCCCTCATCAGCTAACTCCTCTGGCAAACCGGAGTTTACTGCCAACCCTGCACAGCACAAAGTCTGTGTTCTTGCCAAGTTGCATTGTCCTTGCTCACTAGGCTGTTGAGGGCTCAGAGAAGCTGGGGCTACAAAAAGATGTGTAGCTGTCCTCAAGTTGCTGAGAAATCTATAAGGAAATGCTTACTGGGAATCTTACTTAGCAGGACAGTTTATACAATGAAATTATGCAAGTTATCTTTGAGAACTGCCTTGACGAATATTGTTAATGTAAATCTCATGTTGGTCGTCATACCGCATTGATGGTTCGGTTCGGGAGATGCTAGGATGCACGAGTTGGTATGACTAATGATAGGATGCTCAGTAATGGCGTACTGAAAATAATATTATGTGTAGCCGCCCTGCTTGGTTGCTTCTCTTTTAGATCCTATCACCATGATGCTTTCACAGTGAATGGGCACACAAATAAAAGCATGCAGACAAAATTGTAATAAAAGCAAGCACAGGCAAAGTCAAGCGGCCCGCATTGGCTGTCTTGTTTTGCAATGGTTTCTGTAAAACTTTATTGTTAAGTGTTGCGAAGCCCTCAGCAATATCTACATTTTTTTTTTTTTAAACACACTGGCTAATAGCAGTAATGTTCTCAGCAAAAATGTGCATTGTCATAGTAGCCCCAGAATACTGACGTTAAATACTTTGCTTACGTATGAGCTATTTTTGAAAGAGCAGAATGCGGTCACTCGCTGCAAAGTTAGCGAATGGCGGATGTGGGCTGATCCATTGCCCTTGTGCTGTGTGCCGTAGTGGTCAGAAGAAGAATGTGAATGACAACAGAACAATGCACGAAGAGGGCTAGCTGAAAGCCCCTATATGTAAATTACGTATATACCTATTTAGTTAATATTCAAATGTTTTTGCTAACGCCATACCCAAAAGCGGGATATGAAATTGCTGTCACTCACCCTAGCCTACACTATATCAGAGTAGCAGTTCAACTGTTTTGCTAAGGCAAGTGCACTCATACATGGCTGCGTAATTTGTCCAGCAGTAAGATGATGCCACATTGGTAGGTGCAATGTTTCAGTTATCTATCCATACACTCCCACAAACAGATTCATCCATCCATTCAAATGTTTCCATGCACCCAGTCATTCATCCATATATGAACTCACTCTTCCATACATGCACCAAGTTCCTCTCCCACTTATGCATAGAAATACTCACTCATCTATCCATTAATTGCATCATTGATCCATTATCACAAACACATATTACCCATCCACACAACCACAGATACAAACAAGTTAACCAAAAAGACGCACTTTCACTCATCACAAAACCAATATTACTTTTGTGATTGCTTAGTATATTTATGCTGAACCCACTGGCAGCAGCTGTCAGTCAGAATCAGGAGATCAAAGGATGTGAGACAGATGCAGAGGTATTGGGAATCATGATTTACACGCCAAAGAAAGTAATAACCTGAAAATGTTTCAAACCTTTCGAGGGTGACACAGGTTTTCTCTGAAGTATCCTGCAATAAAATAGAATTGGGCAATTGCAATATACTTCCCATGACTGGAACAGCCTTTTTGTTGTCAAGTAAACCCTTCCATTATGCCAAAGGTATTGTTACAGTCCAGTGAATGGATCGTTTCAAAATATATTTTGATGCTAAGGCACATATAGGGGGTTATGTTTCAGCTACTTAGTTGTTTGTATGAATAGGTTAACCAGTGAGTCTAAGCCAGTTCTGAACCATTAAGTGAGAATCTAGTCAATGGGCTAGATGTACGACGATTGCATTTTGCGACTCGCAAATTGCGTCGCTTTGCGACTCGCAATTTGTGAGCCGCAAAATGCAATGCACAACAGTGTCTCAGACACTATTTGCGATCCCCAATGGGGTCGCAAATTGCAAGCCTCATCAATATTCATGAGGCAAGCGCAATTTGCGGCCACATTGGGAAAGGCTAGCACTTCCAGGGATGGTGGCCTGCTGGGGTCAGCAGACCACCATGACTGGGACTCCTTTTTAGGTCTCGGCCTGCACCAGCGCTTGCGCTGGTCTGGCCGAGAGTTTTAGTAAGTGGGTTTTGGAAGTGCAAACACTGGCTTTCGGCTGGCGACCAGCTTGCGTTCACGATGGGCGTGAAAGCGCAGCTGCCATCTGGGTTTCCTATCTCTTCCTCATTTCCTCGTCATGGCTCATTAACTCTCTGGACTCTGATGTTTCAATCGCAGCAGCAGCTCACATTACCAACTGACGGCCCTGGACTACAGTCACATGAAAAACAACAGCGATTAGCATTGAAATGCAAGTTTTTTTTTCTCTAGTTAGAAATATTGCTTCGGTGGGTTAATTTCACCTTATATCGCTATTTGTTTTATATTGGGAGTCACAGCCTAATTACCAGTATTTTTGTCTCACTCTGTTTTTTTAATTTATATTTATTCGCGCAAAGCACAAAGCTATATTTAAGGTTACTTTTTCCGCGTCACTTCTTCACTCTATTTAAACTCCACACCCCCACTCTTATTGTCTCTCTCCTTCTCTCCCTCTCTAATTCTCTCTCTACTTAATTAACTCTCCCTCTCTATCTTTTTTAGCCTTTCATTCTCTCTCACCCCTTTATCTGTTTCTCTTTCAAACTCCTTCATTCACTCTCTCTCCCCTTCTTTCTCTCTCTCTATCCCGCTCCACTCTTTATTCTATGTACACCCTTTCTCTCTCTTTCTCTCTCACCACCCTCTCTAATTGGGCATTATATCTTCACTCTATCTCTCACTCGGCAACACCACAGCATCACTCAGCATCACCACAGCATCACTCAGCATCACAACAGCATCACTCAGCGCAACCACAGCATCAATCAGAGCCAGCACAGCAACAATCGGAGCCAGCACAGCATCACTCAACGCCATCACAGCATCACTCAACGCCATCACAGCATCACTCAACGCCACCACAGCATCACTCAGTGCAACCACAGCATCACTCAGTGAAACTACAGCATTACTTAGCACAACCACAGCATCACTTAGCGCCACAACAGCATCACTCAGCGCCACCACAGCATTACTCAGCAGCACCACAGCATCACTCCGCGCCACCACAGCATCACTCAGCACCACCATAGCTTCACTCAGGGACACCACATCATCACTCAGGGCCAACACTGCATCACTCAGCACCACCACAGGATGACTCAGCACCACCACAGGATGACTCAGCACCACCACAGGATGACTCAGCACCACCACAGGATGACTCAGCACCACCACAGGATGACTCAGCACCACCACAGCATCGCTCAGCACCACCACAGCATCGCTCAGCAACACCACAGCATCGCTCAGCAACACCACAGCATCGCTCAGCACCACCACAGCACCGCTCAGCACCACCACAGCACCACTCCGCACCACCACAGCACCACTCCGCACCACCACAGCACCACTCCGCACCACCACAGCACCACTCTGCACCACCACAGCATCACTCAGCACCACCACAGCATCACTCAGCACCACCACAGCATCACTCAGCACCACCACAGCATCACTCAGCACCACCCCAGCATCACTCAGCACCAACACAGCACCACCACAGCACCACTCAGCACCACCACAGCAACGCCCCAGCACCACTCAGCACCACCACAGCACCCTCCCAGCATCACTCAGCACCAACACAGTACCACCACAGCACCACTAAGCATCTCCACAGCACCACCACACCACCACTCAGCATCACCACAGCATCACTCAGCAACACCACAGCATCGGTCAGCAGCACCACTCCGCACCACCACAGCATCACTCAGCACCACCACAGCATCACCACAGCACCACCCCAGCATCACTCAGCACCACCCCAGCATCACTCAGCACCAACACAGCACCACCACAGCATCACTCAGCAACACCACAGCATCAGTCAGCACCACCACAGCACCACTCTGCACCACCACAGCATCAGTCCGCACCACCACAGCATCAGTCAGCATCTCCACAGCATCACTCAGCACCACCACAGCGCCACCACATCATCACTCAGCACCAGCACAGCACCACCACAGCACCACCACAGCAACACCCCAGCACCACTCAGCACCACCACAGCACCATCCCAGCATCACTCAGCACCAACACAGTACCACCACAGCATCACTCAGCACCACCACAGCACCACCCCAGCATCACTCAGCACCAACACAGCACCACCACAGCATCACTCAGCACCACCACAGCATCACTCAGCACCACCACAGCATCACTCAGCACCACCACAGCATCACTCAGCACCACCACTCTGCACCACCACACCACCACTCTGCACCACCACAGCACCACTCTGCACCACCACAGCACCACTCTGCACCACCACAGCATCACTCAGCACCACCATAGCATCACTCAGCACCACCACCACCACACCACCACTCAGCACCACTCAGCACCACCACAGCACCACTCAGCACCACCACAGCACCACTCAGCATCACCACAGCACCACCACAGCATCACTCAGCATCACCACAGCATCACTCAGCACCACCACAGCATCACTCAGCACCACCACACCATCACTCAGCACCACCACAGCATCACTCAGCACCACCACAGCATCACTCAGCACCACCACAGCATCACTCAGCACCACCACAGCATCACTCAGCACCACCACAGCTTCACTCAGCACCACCACAGCATCACTCAGCACCACCACTCAGCACCACCACACCACCACCACAGCATGACTCAGCACCACCACCACAGCATGACTCAGCACCACCACACCACCACTCAGCACCAACACACCACCACTCAGCACCACCACACCACCACTCAGCACCACCACAGCACCACCACAGCATCACTCAGCACCACCACACCACCACTCAGCACCACCACACCACCACTCAGCACCACCACAGCACCACTCAGCACCACCACAGCACCACTCAGCACCACCAAAGCATCACTCAGCACCACCGAAGCATCACTCGGCACCACCGAAGCATCACTCAGCACCACCACAGCACCACTCAGCACCACCACAGCACCACCACAGCACCACTCAGCACCACTACAGCACCACTCAGCACCACCACAGCACCACTCAGCACCACCACAGCATCACTCAGCACCACCACAGCATCACTCAGCACCACCACAGCATCACTCAGCACCACCACAGCATCACTCAGCACAACCACAACAGTATCACTCAGCAAGACCTAAGTATCATTCAGCATCACCTCAGCATCGTCTCAGCACCAGTCATCACCACCACCACCACCACCACCACCACCACCACCACTACCACTACCACCTCAACATCACTCAACACCACCTCAGCCTGCTCTCGGAATCTGCCATCTGTTGATTCTCCCCTAGCGTCTGGCCGCTGCTAGTGTTATAATACAGGTACTAGTTCACAACCTTCAACCTCCAATTGTTTATGCCCCTCAAAAAAAAAACTTTAACAAACAACCATTGGAATAGGCAAAAACAAGTTGCCAGCATTGCAAAAACAAAAGAAAAATGAGGAAATTTTTTATTGTACATACATTTTTTAATATGGTCGTTCTGTTGGACATAATGCCTTTTTGGTCATATATAAGGTAACAAAAATGCTTCTGGCACTTTTTTATTACAACTTTTCAGCATGCTGCACAGCAGCCACACTTCTCTACAGCACAGCTTAAACACATTGGCAAAGTCAATAGCTCTGCCTAAACACTTATAAGGCCCCAAAGGCGAGACCTATTGGCTATGCCAATGCTTGTTAAATATAGCAGGTCTTTTTTTTAAATGCAGCCCGTTTTCCTTACAGGAAAATGGGATGCATTTAAAAAACAAAATGGAAACTTTTCAGTTTCATTTTTTAAGGGCAGGCAGTGGTCCCTGGGACCACTGCCTGCTCTTAAAAAAAAATTCCGCACACACTCACAAAGGGGAAGGGGTCCTCTGCGGAGGGGTCCTGTTTGCGAGTGGTTTACCACCTACTTGTATGGTACTGGTTTGTACCTCAGTGTAATCTGCTCTTCCATGTGCCCAAGTGAAAATGCTGCAAACTTGAGATTGCTTCATCAATAATTACTTTTTCCCTTTGCTCTCTGTTTATGCAGCTGAACACCATGAGCATTGAAAAAGAATTCATGGAAGCAAAGGTGAGCCCGTATGTATTATTTTATGTTGAACATACAGTTCTCAAGTTACTGTTCAAGATGGTGTTAAATATGTTGGCAAGTACTTCTAGGAGAACTGGTAAGGTCCCTTGTCTATTCCCAATACGAGAGGTTTATTAGGAAGCATATTAGAGTATGACGCTGGGTGGGTTGTGTAAACTGGCAGCTTTTTTTATCAAGCTGGTTCTCCAGCAGGCCTTTCCTATTAAACTTCATATTCTGTTGAGTAGTCAACAACTGGAGACAACTTACTGATTTAAATGCTGTATTTGACCTTTTAGTATGTCATAGTGTTTGGTTCCTTGACATTATGCAATTTACAAAAGAGTAGCTCCAAGTGGGTATCTTAGGTTCCATTTGTACAGGAAGGTTCAAGGGTCTTCCCAAGGAGAGGGGCCCTATCCTGGAATATTCATGGATTTCAGACCTTGTGGCAGAAAGAGGAGTTAATTGAACTTGATGAAAAATATGTAATTTGGCTATTTAAGAAGTCTTGGCTTGGAGACTTGGCAGAGATTTTTTTTTTTGTCTTGTCAAAAATCCATCAATGCTGAATGAGAGTAGGCCATAGGGCAGGCTACTAACCCAACATTCACCCAGTAGCATAGTTTCTTTCACACAGCTTGAAATGAAATGTTCCTGGGCTTTAAGCTGGTGATAGATATCTCTTTGAATAAGGGATAAACTAGATCTATGGTGTTAATTGATATTTATCTCTGCTACTAGAGTCATTTTTCTATTTGAATTAGCTTCCCTGGGTTCAGATGTATTCAAAGCTAGAGATACTTTGGTGGTCTCTGTAATTTATTATCGTGGGGTGGGGGGTTGTCTCAAACATCTTTTGAGAGGTTTTCAAATTTAGCCCACGCTAATGGCCTAGGAATAATTTTAGTGCAATATAGGTTCGTTGAAACAGCTGTTTTAGAAATGATGGGGCTTATTTACAAGTCCCTGGCGCCGCTGGAGCGTCTATTTTAATATATGGGAAAAAGTGACGTACCGGCGGCGCAAGGGGCTTGTAAATATTCCCCGATATTCCTCCCGTTAGCACATTTAGAAAAGAAACATCATTTGCCCCCATAAATGTTTTGTTTCAATTGAGCATTTTAATTTGATTGCTTCTTTTGTGATTCTAGACAAGGTTAGTAGTGATCTCCAATGGTGATGAAACTTGCTATACATTCAAGTCTTGACATATTCAAGATTAACTCTTCATCTACAATCTTACCATAGAAGTTTGACCAATTTGACTACTAAATTGTTAAATCTTCTATCTCAATGTCAACCTTTAGCGTCTCCTATTATAAATTCTATATAACAATCTCTTTCCCAATACTACAAGAATTTATGTCCACATGTCTTAAGCTTCTTTGAGGTCCAGCGGTGAAATCAAGTTGACCGGATATAATGAGAAATCTTCTGAGAAAGGGTGCTTTATTAAAAAATGTCAATTAATGAAAGTGGACTATCACCCGAAGCTTATGAAAGAAACCACTGCACTATCTCTTCAGAAGAAGTGCCATTCTCGCGATCTTGATGTAGAAGGATAGTAAAGTTAAATAAGAACTGCTTTTTGTAGTGATGAAGAACAAGGCATCACAAGAATCCAAGGTAAACTTCTTTATTTCCGCATGTAGGTTCGTTGATGAGCCACCAGCAGCTCCTTCTCCTTCAGCCGCCAACAACTTTCCTTCGCCGAACCCTCCTCGAGCATGGAATACACAAACCTGTGTTCCATGCTCGACATTATACACGGATCGAGGAGGTGGAATACTACACTTTTATAGAAAAAATAGAGAGATAATGATGGAGGTCATTCAAGAATAGGATTCACGAATATTCTGCTCCCTTGTTAATCAAATAACTTGTGCTATCCAATCCAATACCCTTGGTCTATGATGGGCCCATTTTCTTACTACTCTATAAGGTTACAATAGCAATGTGGCAAAAAAGGAACCACCTCTTAAGAGGCTAAACTTCTATCTGTTAAATCAAAATGTAATTTCTGAAATAATAAGAAACATATAATTATCACATGATGCTAGCCCCGACAGTTTAACAGCCAAAAATATTGCAAAATCCAGAATGCTGTCCAACTATTTCTTTAAAAATCTCTTTATTGATTTTCATAGAACCAGGTGAAAAGCAGCCACCCAACCATAAACAAACATGAACTTGAGTCATAAAACATATAATGCTGCAGAATTCTTTGTCTGTGGCACCGGCCCAAACCTTGTAAGGCCCGAATATGAGAGTATACACTTTAGAGACCCGCTCCATATGGTAGTGTCTACAAATCCCGGACTCAACCAGTTGCCCCTCCCTCATGAGATGTCATCAATGGTCTGTCAACAGGGGCCACACACTTTGTCGTATTTCTTAGGGCAGCCACGTACCCTATACACCATTTTTTGGAATCGCATGCACCAGTCTGTTATCTTCCCAGTTCCTCTGCCTTGGGACATTGCCGCTCCCCACAATCTGATGACATCAAACTTTGCCACCATTAATGCCGTATTGCAGAAAAGTCTGGAGTATCTTTTCAGGGACTGGTTCCCTCAAATGCCCAGGGCAATCAGTTGGGGGCATGAGTTCTATTGTGCAGTATAGGATCATAGAGAGCCGCTTCCTATTCCCTCCAAATACTTCCAGAGGATTGGGCATTCCCAAATAATGTGTAATAGTTTTCCCCTCTGTCCGCAGCTTCTCCAACATCCTTCTGAGTCCACCCAGCCCATGTGAAACAGTCTTGACCGGATGAAGTAGGCCCTATGGAGGAGTATCAGTTGTACTAATTGAAATCCGGCCCATATAGCCACCTCCCAAGGGTACCTACATGCCGCTTCCTAATCATCGTCTTCCAGTCTACCCGAGTCTCCCTGCCTCTTCTCTCAGAGGCAATCTAATGGGGGAATACTATTCTGTACTAGGGTCGAGTATAGGGTAGACACTGCGTGACTGTGGAGCGGGAGCCCCAGCACTAACTCCCTACAATGCAACCCAGATAAAACAGAGGTTCTACTATTTGGCTACAATCCCCTTCCTGGATGGTCAAGTGCCTGGCCGGCCAATTGTACAGCACCTCCCCTCCCACCGATATGGCAAGGAATATAGGAGTTTATATAGACATTAACTTATCCCTGAAGCCCCAGATCACTGCTGTAATCAAAACCTTTTGCTGTATTCTCAGGATGCTAAGGAAATTCCTAAAATGTCTGTCCTGGGAAGCCCAGAAAACCATGGTACACGCTCTGATCTTGTCAAGACTTGACTATGCAAATATCCTAAATGTAGGCATATCAGACTATCTCATACAAAAACTTCAA
This sequence comes from Calotriton arnoldi, assembly GCA_963921515.1. Lineage (NCBI taxonomy): Eukaryota > Metazoa > Chordata > Amphibia > Caudata > Salamandridae > Calotriton > Calotriton arnoldi. Next base: position 30,502 of record CAWUFW010025593.1, read on the forward strand.
AAGGTACAGAACATGACCATTTGCCTCCTGTTTAAATTGCCTAAATGCACTTCAATATCCCACTACCAAAGCCAGCTACAGTGGCTTCCTTTGAAGAAGAGGGTTATCTTCAAAGGACTGATGGTGGCACACCCAGCCTTCCACAGGCCTGGCCCTAAATACTGACAGGACAAACTGACCCCCTTCTGTCCTAATAGATAGGTGAGGTCTCAAACAGTCCACCAGCCATGTATACCCTATGTTGGGGGGTGGAATGAGGAGGCTCCACCTGCTCAGAACTATCTGCTAAACATTGGAACGAACTCCCGGTAGCCCTGAGAAGTATCCCTGACATTTAGACGTTCCGTAAACAACTGTTAACCCACCTGTTCAAAGACTAAGTTTATTCTCCCTCTTTTCTGCTTAGGCCTAGCACTGGGACACTTTAGCAGTAGCTGTGCGCGCTACAAATTCCAATATTCATTCATTCATTTACTCTGCACTCCAGGGGTGATTTGTCTGGTATCTCCATCAAGGCTTCTACATGTAGTCAAAGGAGGTGGCGCAGGCGCTGGTATCCCAGACATTGCCCACATGACAATTCATATTGGTCTTTAAGCACTGGGTATGGTATCATCACTCCACCCCTCTAAACGTCCCCTACCTTGAATTTTCCTATCATGTTCCTTTTAAAGTGGCAATCAATCACCCGTAGCCCCCACAATCATCTGGAAGCCCATAGTGGGGTTTCTAAAGTCAATCTACCTTTCCAACCCAGGGCTTTGGTAGCGTTGTGCCAAGACTCAGCCACTACTGCCATTGGAGCCGGAGGTGATGATAAATCCTTATTATCAGATGGACGCCGGAAATATCTTTCAGGGTCCATTACACTTCTGTCCGCTATTACTGAAGGCTCCTGCTGGGAGGAGAAGGCTAAGTCATTAATTGTCTGCAATTGGGTTGCCCAATAATATAAATGGAGGTCGGGAAGGTCCATGCCACCGTCCAGCGGTTTCCTTTTATGGGATGTCCAAGCTATTCTCGGGGTCCCGTCCCCCGACAATAAGCCCTGTGTGACCGCTACCACTCCTTGGAAGATTTCCTCTGGGATTTGGAACAGATTGTTTTGTAAAACATAAAGAAACTTTTAATCAAGTTAAATGTTTCCTACCAGGAATAGGTCTTGGTCGTTTGCAATAAATATTCCCAAGTATTTAACCCTCCTGGGCTGCCACATCAGGGAATCATGCCAGGCTGTCCACTGCCAGCGTCCTGAGAGAGGGAACGCATTGGATTTGTGCTTGTTGATATGCAGCCCTGAAAAGGAGCCAAACACCTCTAGAATCCCCAGTACCCTGGGGGCCGATTGTTCTGGGTCAGCTAAATATACCAGTATGTTGTCTACATACAGAGGCACAACATCTTCCCAGTCGGGGTAGGGGGACCAGATATTCAAAACAAAAAACTGGGACAGCCATTGACATAGAAATAGGACTAAATGTTGGCACTGGTCAGTGCAGTGTCAACATTTAGTCCTATTTCTCTGTCAATGGCTTTGCCGATATATGTATGTGTGTATATATAATATATGCCACCCATATGGAACACACCACAGCATGGCAGAGCAAGCCTTTAATTTTCATGCTACAGAGGTGTATGCACACACACCCCTGTAGCATGAAAATTAAAGACTTCCTCCGCCACACTGGGGCATGTTGCAATAGGAGCTTTATAATTCTCTGCAGGGGCTGATTCACCTCCCATTTAATCCTGCTGTGCTGCCTGAATAAAGCCAGGCAGCACAGTATGAGACTCTTTCAAACACCTTGTCCTTGGTTTCATGAGAGCATACATGCCAACATTTTAGAAGAGCAAAGTGGGAGATTAAAGAAAAAAAATCGGGAGAATGGGGCCTTGAATCGGGTTACTGTCATGTATGGGCTTAGCAAGTGTGCTGCTGCAGGATCGGACATTTGAAACGCAAATGCACGTTTTTTTCTTACCTTTCAGAAGCATGGAGTGCAATGGCAGGCAGAAAGATGGTGATGCAATTGTTGTGCACTGGCCTTCAGGAGCAGGTTGCTGGCAGTGCATACACCACGTTACACAATACCAAGCCCTGTCAGATGAAACCCCCGAGTAATCGGGTTTTTGCTTGAAGGAATCGGGAGGCGGGAGACTAGCCTTGAAATCGGTAGTCTCCCGCCTGAATCGGGAGGGTTGGCATGTCTGTGAGAGGGCCGGTGTGAACGTGAGACTTCGCAGCACAGTCGAATATATATATGTGCGTGTTAACCCGATCCACTCAAAACTGGGACATTTCTTTGTTTTGGTAAAAAGTGTCGGGACACCGGGACATTCATGGGAAAACCGTGACTGTCTGGGCAAATCTGGGACGTCTGGTCACCCTAAGTCGGGGTCACATCTCAACCTGCACAGTAGTGCATCCGATCGCAACCAGCACGCCAGAGGTTCGATCACCAGTGGGTACAGTAGAAAGCAGAGCTGCCACCCTCGCCTGGTGCCTGTACCTGGGGGGATTTCTCTGGAGAAGGCTTTGGTCACTTTGACTCCCAGCCACTGGGTCTTTATACAGTAAACCCACCCAAGACAGAAAACTCATAACTATCCCCATCTCACATAGAATAACCATGAGATTCGGGCATTCCAGGAAATAAACGCCTTCTCGGCATCCAGAGAAAGAAGAAGCGTTGGCTCAGTAATCTGGTCGCAAGGAGTCAGGGAGTTCGCCAACCTGTGAAGGTTATGCCTAGTCACCCTGTGGGGCTTGAAGCCCGACTGGTGTGGGGTAAATAGTGTGTTGATTGCCTGTAGGAGGTGATTAGCAAGGGCTTATGCCATAATTCTGGTCTCTAAATTGTGAAGGTATATGGGCTGATAGGAGGCACATTGGTTACCGGGCTTCCCTTGTTTATGGATTAAGACTATCATCGCCATTCGGAGGTCCCAAGGTAGGATTCCCTCCCTAAGGGCTCTGGTGTATATTAACCTGAGCGGGCCCGCTATAGTTTTTTTTGCACATTCGAACAGTTCTGGGTGGAAACCATTTTGTCCCTGGGTCTTCCTACATTTCATCTGGCTTAATGCCTTAGCCAGGCCCCTCTCAGACAATTCTGCATCGAGAGATTCACTAAAATCTCCCTGTAGTGTGGGAGCCGGTACCTAGTCTGCAAAGTCCTCATGGGCCCGGGGGCTAGCCCTCGCTAGCTCCCCTCTAGCCCAGTACAAATTCTCTTAGTGTGCCGCAAAGGCTTGTGCTTTGGCCCCGGGGGCACCGCACCTCGTCCCTGATTCCCCCTCGACTTCTGCAATCCACCTTCAGCCCTTCTTTCTGGCAAACCACGCTAGCAGCCTGCCTGCCATATTCTGTATTTCATACAGCTTACCTTGCTTTGCCCTGTCCTTCGCTCCTGCTTCCTGGTGGTGCAGGAGGCACAGCTCCTCTCTCCCTGCCTCAATCTTACCTGCTGGATCTGGGGTAGGGCTGGGCACGTATTTTTCTTATCACAGAGACAATCACAACTCCAGTTCTGAAACCTGTTTATCCCTCTTTTTATGTTTGCTAGAGATGTGAGCTATAAGACAGCCCCTCAGGATAGTTTTGTAAGCCTCCAATATTGTGACCTCCAAGTCCAATGTCCCTGTCTGAACCTTCCTTAAAATATTGGGTCATAGTCTCCATCAACAGCTTCCTAGTTTCCCAGGTAGTTGAGTTCCCTGGGTCCAACTTCCACTCCCCCATGATCTCTGGATGTTCGGCTACAGGAGTGCCATCAGTGATGAATGGTTTGATATGCCCCGTGCGAGTATCTCATCATGCCCGAAGCAGCAAAGTTGGTGTCAGAAAATAGTCCAGCTTCGAGTTGGACCTCATCTGATTAGAACTGTAGGTATACTGTTGGATCCCCGGGTGTTCCTCTCGCCACAGGTCTACCAGTCCCATGGTGTCCAGAAAGGACACCAGGCATATATCTCATCTTGGCGTTTCCTCTGATTTAGTCATTCTGTCCATGTTCCCATGATGAGTTAGATTAAGGTCATCCCCCAATCAGCAGTAGGGACTACCGCACTTCTGCCAGTCACGCTCCCATTTTGTCTAGCCCCATCGTCTGTAGGCCTGGGGGAAAGTACCAAGTGGCCAGAATCAGATTCACCCCACTTCACTGACCATTCACCGTGGCCTGACAACCCATGTTATTCACCCATGTTAGGGTCACCTTTAGAGGGAGCGATCAACGTGCCAGTATGCCCACCCTTCTTGAACCTGGCGAGTAGCCTGTGTGTACTAGCAGAGTGTATCATGGTAAAGTATTCTACAACTGTTCCCCGCAAGATGGATCTCCCGAAGGAGAATGATATCTGGACTCCGTCTTGCCAGGTACTTCCACATAACTCCCACTTCAGTTTCCATTCCAGCTCATTTATGTTCCAGGATAAACCGTAACTGTGAGGCCTGAGTCTCTTAAGTGATATGGGGCCATTGTCCATGGTGTCTAGCCTGAGTCCATATGTTATGTTATGTTAGAATATTTGTAAAGCGCATGGCTGCCCCAGCAATGGGGCGTCCAAACACTAGTCTCAGAATGGACGGCAGTCGAAGAAAGCAGAGGATTAAGCAGAGAATAGCCAGGTTTTCACTGCCCTTCTGAAAGACCAGTGATTCTGGATGCTCCTGATGGACACAGGAAGAGCATTCCAAAAAGCAGGAGCTTTGGCGCGATAAGTGTGCCCTCCTGCTCTCGCTCTTCTGACACAAGGAACACATGCCAAATAGGAATTAGCTGAGCGCAGAGCCTGCAGGGCAACATATGGGTGGAGCAGATTGGATAAAATGGAAGGCCCTTAGAGGTGAGGATTCTATGTGCAATACATAGGACCTTGAAGTGAATTCTATTATCCACAGGGAGCCATTCCCACCTGTGGATAAAGCTGGAAACCGAGCAAGACTTAGGAAGGGCAAATAGTAGCTGTGCCACAGAGTTTTGAGCCAGCTGTAGTCTTTTGGTCACTGTCTTATTTGAGCCTTGATACATAGTATTGCAGTAGTCCGGCCTTGAAAGTATAGTATACTGGATAATAACCTAGCGTGTGTGCCAATAAAAAAAAAAGAAGAATGTGTTTTAGCCCTCGTGGGAGTCCAAAACTAACACCTACCACCAATTTCGCCTGAGCTTCTAACGTTAAGGTGCTGTCAACCCAGACACCTAGATTTTTTACTACTGCCTTAGGCTGGGGGGGTGGCCCTAAAGAGGAGGGCCACCAGTGGATGCCCCATTGGTGGATATCTCTCCCCAGGCCAATAATTTCTGATTTGCTAGAATTTAGTTGTAAGGAATTGTCCGCCATCCACTCAGCGACAGCCACAATGTCGCCTTGGAATTTAGCCAGGTTGTGAGTTGAGTTTTTGGAGAACGAAATATTGATCTGAGTATCATCTTTGTAGGATAACAGTGTAAGCCCCCGGGCTTTTGCAACCAAAGCCAGTGGGTGTATATAAATGTTGAATAGCGTAGTGCTCAACACGAAGCCCTGGGGTACCCCAGGTTGTAAAGTACGAACCTGAGCGCTGTATGGAGAAGAAGCAACCTGAAAAGATCTCTCAGATAGAAATGAAGTCACCCAGGTTAATGCAGCTCCACCAATACTAATCTCCTGTAAGCGCCGCAACAGAATACCATGAGATACGGTGTCAAAAGCGACTCTTAGATCAAGTAAAATCAGAGCAGAGAATCTGCCTTCATCTAAAGAGCCGCGCAGATGCTCAGTACCCGCCAGTAATGCAGACTCGGTGCTGTGTCGTGGTCTAAAGCCATTCTGAGGAGAATCCAGAATTCAGTTAGTCTCCCCGAAGTTTGTTAAAATAGTGCTGATGTGAGACTCAATGATTTTAGCGAGAAGTGGCAGTAAGGAGATAGGGTGAAATGTTTCTGGTTTGGAAGCATCCAAAGCAGGTTTTTTCAGTAAAGGGATAACTTTGGCATGTTTCCACGGGACAGGTACCGATGCTGGCATCAGAGAAAGATTTATCATTTCAAGACAAACTGGCAGAAGACAGTCTTGAAACTTAAGGAACAGGTCAGGCTTAAGGGGAACATCTGGGGAGCCTGATTTGATTTTGTTACAGAGAGTTTGTAGCTCTTCAAAGGACAGCAGAGGAAAAAGGTGAAGGAGTGAAGGGGGATGACTAATAGGCACTTCTAGGCTAGAATCCCTAGTGCTAGAGGCAACGTTAGAGTAGATAAGTTCTATCTTTCATAATAAAATAATTTGCCAATTCTTCACATTGGATGTTGGAAGTGATAACAGGCTCTGCTACCAATGAGTGTTTCATGGGACCATTCAGGAGAGAGAAGATGATTTTAGTGGGGTTGCTACTGTTTTTAATTTTGTTAGCATAATACTCAGCCCTGGACTTTTGAAATAATTTATGATATGCCTCAATGGCCGCTCCATAGCAAATTTTGGAAGAGGGCTCATAGAAGCCTCTCCAGGTGCGTTCTAGGATCTTGCAATTTTTTTGGGCTAAGATCAAAGTCTCATTGAACCAAGGGCTGGTCTGTGTTCTTTTACTGTAGATTGGTTTAACAGGGATGCGCATATCGAGGACATGCGTGAGCCAGTCATGGAAGAGACTATTAGCTACCTCCACATTGGAAGATAGTTGAAGACTCTGTGTACTAAAAAGGTCCCGAAAATTATTAGGTTCAAGCTTGTGCCATGGGCGTTTCGAAATGGGGTTATGGTGGGCAGGCAGTTTCGAGCCTTCAGAGCATATAGAAATAGCGATTAAGAAATGTTTGGACCAGGTCATAGGAAGAGGGGTGTGGACCTTTAGCAAAGAGATATTGGAAAAAATAGGGTCAAGAAGGTGCCCAGCTAAATGTGTGGCACTTGGGACTTGTTGTGCCAACTGGCATGCTGCAAGATCATTAAAGAAATTTGTGATATCACTGTCCTGGCAAGCGTCCAGTTGAAGGTTGAGATCACCCACAATATTAAAATTAGCTGTTTTAATAGCTAGAGTAGCAACCAAATTGATCAGTTCCTCCCTATCTGTCCATCTTGATGGTACCTCAGTGTGCCTCTAACAATTCCCTGAACCCTCCCCCATACCCTCCTCGCACTGCAGATTCAAAACCCACCCCCCAATTGCCGAGGTGTCTGTAGCCCCCACAACAACAACATTGCATACTAACTTAGAAGTCTCCTCTCAGGAATTTGAGTCAAAGTGGTAAGGGGGTGGGGTGGCTGGACCTACTTAGAGCGTTGCGGCTGCTGTCTTTCCAGCCCACCAACTACTGTCCCCACAGAGGCTGCTCAGCATTCTTCTCTCTGCTGTCTCAAACTGCTGCTAACTTCAGATGATCGCGTCTGCCGTCATTGGAGTTACCACCGGCCTCCTCTGATCCCTCTCTCGAGACCCAGGAGTCACTAGCATTCCCTCCTGAGTCTTTCATCACAACCCCAAGGGTCGATGCTCTTGGAAATCCACCACCACTTTGGCCCTTTCTGTCTCTGCCTGGGATCTCATCTGGGCCACCGCCGGGGCCCAGCGTCATCTCTGTCATGATTTCTGCCAGAGGAACCCCTTCTCTGGAGTATGCTCACCTTGGTCCTGGAGAGGATAGCTCCCCCACTCCAGCCACTCCCAGGCATCCCTGGCCATGTGGAAAAAGTGTGTATTTAAGGTTCAGTGTACTAAAGTGCTGTTTTACTTGGTGGATTAGTTCCTGTTGCTTTTGCGGCAGTGGTGTAGTCTGGGTAGATATTCACTGTAGCTTCTCCTATTCACCGGGGTCCTTGGGGCCTGTGCCACCTGTAAGATGTGGTCTCAGTCACGGAAGTTGAGTAACCTTGCCACTATCGGTCCAGGTGGCACTCTTGGCACCTGCCTGGCACTCTGTGCGCTCGCTCGTGGACTTCTTTGATGCCTTGCCCCTCAGAACCTCTGTGAGGAGCCAGCCCTCCAAAAATATTTCCTCACGGGGCCTCTCTGATGATTCCAGGACCCTAACCAATCTCACATAGTTCCGTCAGGAACTCCTCTCAGCGTCCTCAATCTTTTCCCTAAGCTGGGCAACCGTCTGCTGGAGGGCTCGGATTGCCTCGTCGCCTCCATTGATTCTGGGCCCCAGATCCCCCAGGACTTGTTCCGTCTTGCCCACTTTCTCCATCAGTTTCTCATGCTCAGTCCACGAGAGCCTGAGGTTCAGGGCTACTGTGTTGATTTTGTTCTCTGGAGTAATTTTCATATCCGTAATGGCTGCCAAAACGGTGGCCATGTGGTTCTCCAAGCCATGGGATTCCTCCACAGGGCCCCCTCCACCATCCTCATCGGGTCTTCTTGGGGAGTTTGCTATCAGATCCATTTTCTATAGTTTGGGATGAACCATTCTTCTTCAGGCACTTTGGGTCTTCATTGGGTTTTCCAGTGTCCAGGAGTGGCACACAGCCTGGTTTCTGAAGGTCACCACAGCAGGGCTGCCATACGCAAGGGATGCATGGGCCCCCCTCCCTAGCCGGGGCCCTCCGATACAACCAAAGGGCCAGCCGCATGCCAGCCTGGGTCATGGGGTAGACCCCAGTCTGACATCGGCCCACACCACCACACAGGCATGAGCACCCTCCGCCTACCCCTGGACACCCCACCACTCATCTTGTGGGAATATATGGGTGAGGCGCACATGCCCTCACCCATTCCGTGACCAACCCAGTATGGCCGCTTCACATAAAGGGCTCATGCCGAGTAAGGGGCCCACTCAACCCAGCCTTGTGCATCATCCAGTCTCTTGTGGGGCCTAGTGCATGGTATGTCCTTGTTGGGGCCAGCGGTGCCCTGTATACAAGGGGCACCACAGACCCCCTCAGCCTCCCTTATAGAGACACTCTAGCACAGCCCAAGAAGACACTGCAATTTGGCTCCCTGGGATTGCTCAGGATGAGCACATAGGTTTCTCTTTGGGAAGACTTTCTGTCTCATCGGACACCTTCCAGGCCCAACCCTGGGATTGCTGACTGCTGGACTCCTCCACCTTATGCTTCTGTCAGCTGACTACTCTACAGAGCTTGCACGGTTTGGTGAAAAAAAGGAGAGATCTAGGCCTTGCAGGCACTGGCCCTTGCTTATATGTCAGAAGAAGTCCTCTCCACACCATGACTTCAACCAAGCACCCTGCATGAGAGGCAAAGGCCAGGACCTGTACCTGGCTTCTGTCTGGTGGGAGGCCAAGGTTCGATCTTAAACTGTCACTCATGCCCTTTTGCCATTAATGATTCTTCCACAGATTCATCTATGGAAACCTTCTTAGGACTCTTACTTCCCTTAGATTGGTAAATTGGGTCGTTTCCTTGGTGCTCCACAAGGGCTGGTGCTTTTCCCTGAGGAACTCAATTAATTATCCATTCTGAAGTACCGATGGGTGGTGTGTGCAAAGGGCAGGGACTTAATCAACACAAGTTTATGATCAAAACTTAATGGGAAGGCCTCCTTCATGGGAAACGATTATAGTCCCTATCACGAACATAGATTAGTGGGTACTCAGAACTGGTTGGTGAAGGGTAAACACACACTGACACTTTCAGGGTAGACATGAATTGCCCTGGACATCATTTAAAGTTTAATACTGACCGCTTGGCGTCACTTAACTAGTTAACAAATTACTCCACAAACTAAGAGCAGCTATGCACCACAGTCCACAGAATCAAGAAAGAGCTATTAATCTGTCAATACTCTCTGTGTGCGGGCTGTGTGAGGTTTTCTGTGATGAGAAATTAGGCTGTAGACTCTATTCCTGGTGGTGTCCTTCTCACACTTCCTTTCAGTTTCAGTTTTGCAACCATGTAGAAGCTGATCAGTGGGTCATGGGATTAGAGCCACTGGACTGCTAGTTGGAGTAAGACATTGGGTTATTACTTTAGGGTGTGACTACCTACCTCAAGTAATAAACGCAATCCTTGTCAGCGAAATGCCACTAAAGTTCAACCCCCTGGTAGCTATGACACAGAGTAGAGAGGCTTAACTTAGAGGCAATGTGTAAGGTATTTCTGCAGTACCAAAATAGTACTGAAGTCAAAATACAACACAAGAAAAATCTGAAGCCAATTTAGAAAAATAGAGTACATTTTAATAAATTAAATTACACTGAAACAGCAAAACTTCATTAAGGAGAACTGATAATATGAATTTTTATTTTTTAAATTTAAAAGTAATGCCAAAGGGGGCGTGGCCTGCAGTTGAATGAACATTGCACCTGACTGATGAGCTCTACACTTAAGCACCCCCAAGAGAGCCTCTGGAGATGCTGGTAGCCCTAAATTTGATATTGTAGGGGAGCACCTGATCTCTGATGGCATGGGGAGTAGACTGGAGAGGCTGCGGGAGTGACATGGATGCAGCCGCTATAGCTGGAAGATCTCCACAAACGCTGCACAGGTAGGCTGCAGTCTGAGGCCTGCTCCTCTGTTGAAGGAACAAGAATGAGGTCAATGCTTGAACAAGTGTGCAGGTGGGGAGCTGGGGGCCTGGAAAGACAATGACTACCTTGAGGCCCCAACTTGATGGTGGAAAAGCTCACCCCACTACACAGTAACGTGCTGAAGGGGCTGGAGAGAAAATACCACTCAGCCCGTTTATTAAAGCCTCAGTAGAATGCACAACATCATTGTGCCCTCGCCAGGACACTATTGGGGGGTTGTCCTTGGATGCCTGCTGCTTGAAACCACTCCAAAATGGTATGCTTTCTTCAGGGAAATAGACTGGAACCACCTACCTCAGTCCACTCTCTTTTAGTATTCTAATAGGTAAGGGTGGGGGGAGTTAGCAGAGTGGCACTACGCAGAATTCCGCAGAGTTGTCTAAAAACTCAGTGAATTTCCGCAGAGTTCTGCTCCACCGTATGGAAGCAGCAGAGTCCCAGACCTGGCTGGCAGTGCACTGTGCATTTGTCAGGGAGGGTTCTCCCCCCTCCACTGACCCCAAGACTGCCTCCAGCTCCCACCGGCTTACCTCTCGGCCAGATTAGTTGCTGCTCTTCTGCGCCAGGCATGATGCTGCCACCCCTCCTGTCGCCATGGCGTTGATCTGAGGTGTTTCTTCTCCAGTAACTAATGAAACCCCTTCGCTGCAGGACTTGGAAGGACTGTGCATGCGCGCGCATGGAGAGTGGAGACCTTAACCCGGTCTCCACTCTCTATGCGAGCGCATGCGCAGTCCTCGCGAGTCCTGCAGCGAAGGGTTTTCATTAGTTACAGGAGAAGGAACACCACGGATCACCGCCACGGCTTCTTGATTCATGGCCCAGTGAATCCTGCACTGCTGAGGAGACAACCGGTGCTCAGAGAACGCCATGCTGAGATCCAGGTAAGGACTCTAGGGGTTGGCGAGGGGGGAAAACTCTGCCACGCGGCAGAATCAGAGATGTTTGTCGAAGCCCGCACTCCCAGCAGAGCACAGAGTTTGTAAAACTCCGCAAACTCCGCTGCTGGAGCAGAGTTCCCCACACACCCCTACTAATAGGTACCCCCTCATCCCAAAGCCAACCTGCGTGTCACCCATGAGAAAATGCCAAAAACACTAGACAAAGCTGATGAGTGCTGGGGAAATGTCACCATCTCCACTTGTAAAGGGCTCTAAATCTTCAATCTTACCCGAAACCCAGATTAAATCTGGGGAAAAAGAGATAATGGCCTCTGAGAAGGGAGAGGGGAGGGGCTTCAATAACTAAGGATGACTTGCAGGTATGCCTGAGGGAACTGCACAATACAATCTCAAGCATGGTGACAACTCAAATCCAAGCCCTGGAATGCAATCTAGCATCTGGTCTGTCTAAGGTAAGAAAAGAACTCCATGTGGAAAACATTGTCCTAGGAGTCAGGAATTGGAGAAACTGCAATGTGAGAAGTTGGCCTGGTATATGCTGTCGACTAATTATAGTGGGCACCTTGCACCAGTCCAAACAACCCCTTATTGGAGATAGGTTAAAGACAACCTTTATTGAAAGCTATCCTAGTGGTAGCTATGGAGAGCAGCCTTCAGGCTAAGTCTTGAAGGAATGTAAAGCAGCTTGTTTTACCAGTCTATAATCTCTTGAGTGACCAAATGAAAGGGGACCACACCAGGTATATATTCAAAATATATGTATTTATTGCTAAACACACCCCTCTAGTCTCTTTATGAGGCTAGAGTTCGAAGTACATAAGTTATAAGTTAGTTATCAACAGTAATAGCACAAATACACGTTTGAGCCCTAGGGGCGTACCAAACCATATACCAATAAAGTGGTATAAGAACCACGACTGAGCTAGACACAAGGCCTAGAGCCTGTAGAAGTGCTTGGACCACAAGGAACCACCCAAGGTAGTGACACAGGGGACCCACGGGGACGCGTGCAGTGTGAGAACACAGCCGCGAATCGCCGT
>CAWUFW010025594.1:0-42865 GCA_963921515.1 Calotriton arnoldi
ACTAATGAGGTGCAGCCAATGCCCAGAAAGTGTTGCAAGTTTAAAAATGATGAAATAATGTTAAAAAATGTGCTGCATTGTGGCGCATAATTGGACTTTTCTTGGTGCATAATTTACTTAACCCTGCTGCATAATTTGTCCCTCTCCTGCTGCATAATTCCAGTGGCCATGACAATATGTCATATTAGTCATACCAGTGTAGCACCTTATTCAGCCAACATGGCTATGTCTTTTAAAAGGAACTAATTTTGAGATGGCAGTTATGGAATATAACACCAAAAAATGTGTTCTGTTTTCTAATAGTCCCCCAATACCCAACAAATGTTTTACATTATCTCTTGTGTGCAAAGTGTCCTGCAAAGTGATAACAGACAGTACTCTACGCTGCAAGACTTAAGTGCTGCAAGGCCTAAGGAAAAGGGCTAAATTCAAGTAGGAAAGTTGGAAAATCCACAGTTGACTGATAGGCCTATTGCCGGGCCACTTGTTGAAGTTAGTTTGTTTTATTACTGTGATAAACTGGGCTTCTTGCTTGGGCTGGCCCGGATGCTGCTGCACAACCCGAAAGGCTACTGCAGCCTTAAGGTAGGTGTGCACAGAGTTAGTCTCACTATGCTCACAAAGCCAGCCGGCTCATTGTCATGTGCAGAATGACAATGGCCTCGTCTAGCATTCAGTATGATGTGCGCTTCTTCCCACAACAAATTATCTCAAACCTCAGGGAGTGACAGCGAGGCCTGGGAAAATGGATGTTTTTCAGGAACACAGTTAGAACTGGTGTTGTAATGAAGCAGAGGCAGATGTAAAGGTTCGTAAGTTTATTTCCTAACAGCCCCACACCAGTGTGCGGTTAACAGGTGAGGACAAGAATCACGTTGGGAACGGTTGACAGGAGGGGAGGATGGGGGGTGGGGGTGGAATGTTGGGGAACCAATGGGAGAAAGGGTAATGACAAGGGTGCTCTCACGCAGGAGAGTCTGTGGACAGATGCTGTCACGCGCTAACCTTAGCGCATTAACAGTGAATACAACACATCTTCCTCTCTTGAATGTTTAACAACAGAGAAGTTACTCACATACAAAATCATCAAATCGTCTAGGTTTGTTGATGGTTCTACCAAACCTTCCCCTGAGACCATGATTGTCAAACCTAACTTCGGTATCAGAATGTGAATCTCCATCATCGCTCTGATGAAGCATGGGAGTGTGAGGACTGACTTCATCATGCTGGTCCGGAGTGTGACAATCAGTGGATTCAGCGGTGGGTGGTGGACCACTATCATGAACAACTTCATTTCTAGAACACATACTATTACTAAAAGGCATGTCCCTTTTCAGGTTCATCGTAATCTACCCACAAATCTTTATTCGTACTTTTGGGTTGGCGTTGACTTGACCGATTTTTGTTAGCACTATAGGGCTGACATTGACTTGACTCTCTTCCCTCTGAATGACATTTGGCCAACCTGTTCATATGCCAGACTTTGCCATCACTGAGTCTGGCTGCATTGTTGTAAAGTTTGTTGATGCGAAGGGGAGCGGTGAATCTGTGTTATAAAATAGACGAATGCTGAGTAAGGTAAGAGAATCTTCTTTATTCGTCTTCACACCCCCACAGGTTCCAGACAGCTGGAGGGCACTGTGGAATGTTGGCGAACAATGACATGGGTGGAACCAACTGGAAAGGTTCAGGGGGGGAAAGGAATGTACCAAAAGAGGAGATTACAACACACCTCCCTGCATAGGGCGGAAAGGGAACAGAGCTGAATGAGGAAGGAGGTTAGAGGAAGGAGGTATAGGAAAGAGCGCAGAAGAGAGCAAGGAAGAAATGAAAGGGTGAACGAGGAAAGAGAAGAATGAATGCGTGAGCATACAAATGCAATAAACCATCACTTTACACAAGAAGAATAAATGTGAGAGCAAAACAATTGCAATAAACCATCACTTAACACAATAGTCTCTAATCCACACCGGTGTGCTTCTGGTTCTCAGAGATCTCCTGGGACCTAGTACCTCTGACTCTCTCTCTAGATCCCCACTGTTTTCGACGTCACCTCCTTGCTTGTGAGGAATGATTCTGTCCATGCTCCAGGTTTGTCCGTTTTCTAGGTGGACCACATTTTTTCCCACCCTGGATATTCTGCAAGGCTCAGAAAATCTGGATGCTTCTCTTCTGCGTGGTTTGGGCAAGTCCACACGGACCCATTCCCCCTCTTTGAATATTTGGGATTTGACGTGTTTGGTCTGGTCATATCTGTCCTTGTATTTGATCTGGTGTTCGTCAACCCTTCTGGAAATTTCACTGCGGTTGATCACACATGTATCATTCCTTATCAATACTTGAGGAGAAAGTTTTGTTTTAGGAATCCTCCCTTTGAGAGAGGTGAACGGGGAAATTCCTGTGACGCTATTGGGAGTGGAGCGATAAGCCCAAATTGTCTCCATTAAAGCAGATCTGGCCGGTGTACCCATAACTTCTGCCCTCTGAAGGCATTCTTTGAACAAGTTGTTGATCCGCTCCACTAATCCATTGGCACAGGGACAATACAAAGCTGATTTGTGATGAGAAATGCCCCTGTGAGATAGAAACTCTTTCATATTATCCGAAGTGAACTGCACTCCATTGTCTGTAATAAGGGTGTTAGGTATGCCCTCCTCCAAGAAAACGCCTTCCAAGAACTGTGTGAGAGCTCTTGTGTCGATTTGATGAACACATTTGTGAACCACCCAACGAGTGTGATAGTCTACTAGTACTAAGACGAAGCGTTCATTGAATGTTTTTAGGTTGAGGGGACCTATTATGTCAAGGGCCAACTTGGACCATGGCCGGTCAGGAACCTCAACTGGAGAAAGAGGAGGCTTGCGGGTTTGGTGAATTTTGTCACTGCGGCTACAATTTTTCAATACGTTTTCAGTCATAGCATCCTTGCCTGGCCACCAGTAGTCCAAGCGGATTTTGTTCTTGGTAAGACTGCGCCCTAAATGTCCCATGTGTGCCAGATCAATGATTTTCTCTCTTAAATTCTCCGGTGGGATCACTTTCTCCCCTCGGCAAACAATACCTTCCTGTATATTTAATTCTAGTCTTACATCCCAGTACTTATACAGAGTTGTTGGAACGTCATTTTTAGTAGCAGGCCAACCATTTTTGATGAATTCTTTGATAGAAACCATTTCAGCATCAGCTTTTATACCATTGTCCCATTCCTCCTTGTTCAAGCAGGCAAGTTGCAGTATGACGTCGTCACAATCACAAGAGACAGTATTGCTTCCCACCACAAGTGGGGAACGGGATAAAAAATCAGCAACAGTGTTTTGGGAACCTGGCACATACTTAACACTGAAATTGTTCCCTTCAAGTCCTAGGATCCACCTTGCGATCCTGGGGGTTGTTCTATTTGCCCCTTTTGTGGTAAATGCAAACATAAGAGGTTTGTGGTCAGTCTTTACTGTAAATGGAATGCCCCACAGAAAGAACCGGAAGTGTTTGATTGCCCAAAAGCAAGCAAGTGCCTCTTTCTCCACCACCGAGTAGTTAAATTCTGCACCCTTGAGGGCACGGGAGGCAAATGCGACGATCTGTTCTTTACCATCTACAATTTGGGTGAGACTAGCTCCCAGACCTTTATTGCTGGCATCGGTGCAAAGAATCGTAGGTTTGCTGGGGTCGAACCTACCCAGGGATGGGGCAGCAATGATACTTTCTTTAACAGTTGCAAACGCATCCTGACAGTCATCAGACCACACAAAGGGAGTTCTGGATTTGAGCAAATTCCGTAGGGGTTCAACTATGGAGGCGTAATTTCTGACAAACTTAGAATAATATTCAGATAGGCCCAAAAAGGATTTGAGATCTTGAACGCACTTGGGAGCCG
The DNA here is from genome assembly GCA_963921515.1 of Calotriton arnoldi. Lineage (NCBI taxonomy): Eukaryota > Metazoa > Chordata > Amphibia > Caudata > Salamandridae > Calotriton > Calotriton arnoldi. Next base: position 3,875 of record CAWUFW010025594.1, read on the forward strand.
CAGTGTTGCAAATAGCCTCCACCAGGTCCAGTTTGGGCTTAATACCATCTTGGGAAATGGTGTGCCCAAGGTACTCAACCGATCCCACGCCAATACGACATTTTTCCTTTTTGAGAGTGAGACCAGCTTTTCCCAAGTTAGTTAACACCATTCTGAGGGTGGTATTATGTTCCTCCAGATCCTTCCCATAGATGAGTATATCATCCTGAAAGCAGAGGGTTCTGGGAAGGTCTTGCAGAACGTGCTGCATGATCCTCTGGAAGGCGGCAGCAGCAGATGCCAACCCAAACGGCATACGAAGGAATTGGAATGCCCCCAGAGGAGTCACAAAGGAGGTGAGGTGACGTGAGTCAGGGTGGAGCTCTACCTGGTGGTAGGCTGAAGACAAGTCAAGAACGCTGAAACAACTTGCACCTTTGATAAGGGTAAGGACCTCGTGAATGCGTGGAAGGGGGTGCCTGTCCACCCAGATGTTCTCATTTAGGTCCCTGAGGTCCACACATAGCCTGAAGTTTTTACTAGACGCTTTGGTGGTGAGAACAATGGGGGCCAGCCACTGTGAGCATTCGATAGGTTCAATTACACCCAAGGACAATAATCTGTCAAGCTCCGTGCGGAGGGGAGCATGCATTAAGTAAGGTATGGGCCTGGCCTTGTGTGCCACCGGCTTTGCGTTAGATTTTAACTTAATGGAGTGTTGGTAATCCCTAAGTAAACCTAGCTCCTCGGAAAACACTTTGGGGAAATCGTTGCACACCTCCATCCCCCCAACTGAGGGATCAACCAAAAGAACCTGATCTGGACTGTTGGGATCTAACTTAATTCCAAGTTCCCTTTGGTGTTTCCACCCTAACAAGTTGGATCCCTTCTGGGTGATGTAAATCTTGCCCACCGTATTCCTTCCTTTAAACCCTATCTCCATGGTGGTCATGCCCAATAAGGGTATGGGATCCCCATTGTAACCCCCCGGTTGGATGTCAGGGGGAAGTATGTCTTCTTGCCAGGAGGGAAAAAGTTGGGAGAATACCTTGGCGCCAACTAAGGTGAATGGGGAACAGGAGTCTGCGAAAACCATTACCGGTTTATTGTCCAAGGTAATATTGCAAGAGGGAAATTTGGCGGAGTTGTCTGTGTCTTTAAGTTGAAAGATTAACTTAGTGTCCGAAGAGGATTCATGCTCAATAGACAACACTGATTTGGAACGCTGTTCCCTACAAACCCTGGTCAAGTGTCCCCTTTTCCTGCATTTATAGCACGTGACTGAACGGGCTTGGCACACGGGATTGTTGGCTAGATGGCTCAGGCTCCCACACCTATAACACTTGAGTTTGGTACCGGAAGGGAACGTATTTGAAGTTTTACTTTTAGTATCTTTTCCCACCTCATGTTTGTTTATGGCATTGACCTCAGTGGATTTGTCCCCCTCCCCTTTCATGGCAACCATGCAGTCCGCGGTGTGCTCAATCCCCACGGCTATGTCAATGGCTTCTTTAAGTTCAGGATTTGCTACCAGCAGTCTCTCCTGAATCTTGGAGTTGTTGGTACATCTAACCAACTGATCCCTGATGAGGGACTCTTGCAAAGACTCAAATTCACACGTGTTTGCTAGACCGTTTAACGCAGCAATGTATGTTTTGACTTTTTCACTTTTACCTTGTGTCCTTGAAAAGAATTTATGCCTCTCTAATACCACATTTATTTTCTTTCCAAAGTGTTTTTCTAGTTTGTTAACTGCTACTAGGTAAACATTATCATCATCATCGCTATCACTTCCCTCTTCTACTGAGGCAGAGATATTATCATATTCCTTACGGCCCACAATACCTAAGTTGTGCAGTAAGGTATGAAGTTTACGTAATGGTGAACATTTTTCCCCCCCAATTGCACTAAGGTAGGACTCAAATACACCAAACCATTGCTTCCATGGCAATAAAGGTTCCCCCACCTCGTTTAGGAAAGGTGGAGGTTGAGACATATTAGCTGTTGTCATGTTTGTACACTACTGGATAATGAGGGAAATAGAAAGGTACACAATTGCCAAGCGATACAGTGGATATACTTAGCGAAACAGCAATTCCCACAATAGTGTATGTGAAAATAACAGTAAACTTTTGAATAAAGATTGCTAGTAGGAAGCTGTGCCAGTCAGCGTGAAATAACAGGCAGCAAAAATTTAAGCAGTAACACTTCACAACAGATTAATGTCCCTAGGCTGTGACCATACACGATGAAAACTGTGCCCATCAGCGAGCGAACAACAGCCCCCAATCTGAGGCACCTCACAACTGAGTCACACTCCCACTCTGTGACTACTCTAACACTGTGCCCCTCTGCGTGAGGTAACAGGCAGCACCATTGGAGAGAGCTCTCACACCGTGAAAGAGAACTGCTGTGCCCGTCAGCACACGGAGACAGGCTGTAAAATACATTTCTTGAACCTACAGAGGAGTCAGGCTCCCCCGCTGTGAAACAATGCAAGCATAAGCTGTGCCCATCAGCGTGAGAAGACAGGCAGAAATCAACCGAATGAAAGATGCAGAGTGGAGTCATGCACCTACGCTGTGAGAGATTACAGGCAACAGCTGTGCCTGTCAGCATGAAGAGACATGCAAAACATCACAGGATGAGGTGTTCACAGCGGAGCCAGGCTACCACGCTGTGAAACAATGCAGGCAACAGCTGTGTCCATCAGCGTGTAGTGAACAGGCAGAACATTTGAAAATCCTCTGTAAGCCTGTCCCTTGAAGAAACCACACCCCCAGAGGAGTGGCAAACAGCGTGAGGTAACTTCCTGATGAGCAATGAGGCAGCTCCACACAGGAAGGAAGACTGTGAAGCGACCACCAGAAAGAGAATACTAAAACTTCCTTCCCAGTCGGCGCCTCTGGACTACTGCCGCTTGAAAGTACCTCGCTTCAAGACAAAATCAGGCGCGCCCCCAACCGCCAGCCGAGCGCCAGGATCTGAGCGCGAGCCAGCAGGTTGAAAATGCCCCCACAGTGAGTGTGAAGCAGCGGCTCCACCAAGGTTCCGTTCGCCGGCTAAGTGGCAGCTAGACCGGCAGGTGACAAGACGCCTCCACAGTCATGTTCGCTGACCCCAGCAGGGAACAAAGAGCCAGCAAGGATAGACCCCAATGAGAGGTGCAGCGGCAAGGTCACAAAGAATACGGTGACCGGCTCGTGGAAGCCCAGGGCAGCAGCGCAAAACAGGCAAATACTGAGAAAACTGTAAAAGCGTGGAGGGAACCTTTACAGCACAATAGTGCATGAGGAAGAACCCCACAGCCCAGCGAGAGCAGGAGTGACTGCCAAATCCCACGCAGCAGAGGAAGAAAAGCAGAAGATGATCAAGCAGACACAGCAGAGGGTGACGATCAGCCGCAAATAAGCAGAATCAGAAGACCTGAGGTAACTGTCAGATTAGTACTCACATAATGTTGTGGAAATCAATCAGCTGATTCTGGAAAAATAATGTTGGGGGTGGTGGTGAACCGTCCCCACACGGTAAATCGTCGCCAGTGTTATAAAATAGACGAATGCTGAGTAAGGTAAGAGAATCTTCTTTATTCGTCTTCACACCACCACAGGTTCCAGACAGCTGAAGGGCACTGTGGAATGTTGGCGAACAATGACATGGGTGGAACCAACTGGAAAGGTTCAGGGGGAGGGGGAAAGGAATGTACCAAAAGAGGAGATTACAACAATCTGCTTTCTCCTTTTCTCCTTTTCTGACTTTCTTTTCAAGGCGAACTTTTACCAGATCACCAATCCTGAAAGAATGTTCTTTGACACCATGTCTGGAGTCGTACCAATCTTTATAGCACTTTTGTGCCTTCTCTATATTATTTCTGATGGTTTCTGGTGACCACTCAATCTGTGTGGATGCAGGCATCCAACCTAAATCACTGCTCAGGGGTTGTCTGCTCCTCATGAGGACAAAAGGTGATTTGTTGGTGCTGGCACATGGCGAGATCCTATATGCCCAGATGAGTTTGAATATTTCCTCTTCCCAGTTGAGGTTGGCATTCCTGGACAATTGTATGTTCCCTTTGATGACTCGATTGAAACGCTCAACAAGGCCATTACCTTCAGGACGGTAGAGTGAAGTGGTGTGATGGGTGATACAGTTTCTTTCCAAGAATGACTTGAATGCAACAAGAATTGGGGACCGTTATCTGTCAGTAAGTATTTGGGTAACCCCTCGCTCAGGAATAGTTTGTCTAAGAATGAAATGACAGAAGAACTGTCTGCACTGTGAACTATTTTTATCACCGGCCATTTGGAGAAGTGATCCATCACCACCAGAATGTACTTGATCACACCATCATGGCCTTCAATGGGCCCTGTTATGTCCAACCCTATCCTTTCCCACGGCATTCCTGGAGGATTGAGGGGAGAAAGAGGAACTCTGAAGGTTTTTAGGCTCTTGTCTGCTTGTCGATTCCAGGCCACCAATAACTGTTTCTGACTCTTTGCTTGGTTTTTTAAACGCCTAGGTGACCTAAGTGGCATAGACTGAGGATTTTACCTCTGAGTGTGATGGGGGAAATTGCCTTACCTATTCTGTACAGTACCCCATTTTCCAAACTCAGTTCGTTTCTTATTTCCCAGAAAACTTTGACTTTTTCATTCAGACGCTTTTTCTCAGGCCAGGAGCTGTTGATGTATTTGCATACTATAAGTAGGGTGGGATCTTTTGACATATGTTCTTTCCACTCATCCGCTGTGATCCCGTCCAGGTCTGAGTTGAACAGTAATGCCACATTCTCGGCTTCTTCCTGGTCGTTTATGACCTCCTCATGGGGAAGGGGTAGCCTGCTTAAGAAATCTGCTACTTTGTTCCTGACTCCTGGCCAGTATTCGACAGTGTAATTGTAGTCCAGCAATTTGACTGACATCTTGCTGAGTCTAGGGGATGCATTCTGCAGGCCGGAAGCTGAGAGGATCTTGATCAGTGGTTTGTGGTCTGTGCGCAAATGTATGTTGTACCCCCAGACATACGCTCTGAAGTAGGTAAGGGCCCATGAACAGGCGAGCATCTCGCGTTCGATCACCGAGTATCTTTCTTCAGCCGGGGTGAGTGATCTCGACGCAAAAGCCACAACCCATTCCTTGTTGTCCGAGTCTTTCTGTGTTAGCACAGCACCAAGCCCTTTGTTGCTGGCATCAGTGGTAATGTAGATTTGTGCTTTGGGGTCAAAACCCTTGAGAAAGGGTGCATTGCCAATTTCATTCTTGATGATGTCGAAAGCATTCTGGCACTCCTGGGACCACACAAATTTGACCCTGCTTTTAAGTAATTGTCTCAAGTTGTAAGTTTTTTCTGAAAAGTTGCGAATGAATTTCGCGTAGTATTCAGTTAACCATAGAAAAGCCCTTACATCATCTTTATTGGAGGGGAAGGGAGCTTTAAGGATGGCATCAACTAATTTACATCTGCCTCTGCTTCATTACAACAAGTGTCCGCTCGTCGCCACTTGTTGTAATGAAGCAGAGGCAGATATAAAGGTTCGTAAGTTTATTTCCTAACAGCCCCACACCTGTGTGTTGTTAACAGGTGAGGACAAGAATCACGTTGGGAACGGTTGACAGGAGGGGAGGATGGGGGTTGGGGGTGGAATGTTGGGGAACCAATGGGAGAAAGGGTAATGACAAGGGTACTCTCGCGCAGGAGAGTCTGTGGACAGATGCTGTCATGCGCTAAACTTAGCGCGTGACATTAACAGTGAATACAACAACTGGCCTCCTGTGGCAGGTGAGGGAAAGAAGGGAGTGTACAATAGATGGGGACTGCGAGGGAGGAGGGCAGCTGAGAAGCGAGGGGGCATTTTATAGAATACATCAATGCACATGGAGTGATCTGCCAAACACTGAGCATATGTGACTCAGTAGCCAGCAGGTTCAGGGAACAAGATCTTGCATTAGAGGTTGGAAGACCAAAAGTGTTTGGTTAGTTACCTGAGGAGTGACCGAAGTGACCTGCAGACAATGGAAATGGTTTTGATTTCAATTATCTCTTTAACCAAGATCCAGTGGATTTAACTGAGGGCAGGATTATTACTTCTTAATCTAAATATATGAGTTGAGTGACATGGTTCCAGTCCTTATGCAATTTGGTAGGTTTTATCACATGTGACTTACATTTGTTTGAACTGTAAGTCTCTGGTATTATTTAAGAATTATTTTGCAAGTCACTGACGACCACCCCAAACCTACCTATTACATGTTGCTACATTTCCTTTCCATATAGCTGTAAACTGCACAGAGTCTAAGTAAGCCTTTTTTTGTTTTGTTGCTTTAATGTATCTTTTTAGTGAAGTTTCCAATAGAGCGCTGGCAGTCTATTTTGTTTTCCTGGTCACAAACTGTTTTCCCTTTTTTTTCATCTCTTCTGTATATCTTTAAGTTAGTTCCTCTATTTGCATCTCTTAAAAATGGAGTTTGAGAGTAATTGCTGTGTTTAGGTACTCAGTGTTCAGGTGTGCTTCAACCTTTGGTGATTCTGCCTGCCACTATATTAGCCGCCCCATCTGTACATGACATTTCTGCTGTCTCCTCTTCTTATCTTTTAGAATCTGTGCTTCTGTTTGATGCAGCTCATGCAGGTAACTCCCCCGATCTAGCATGTAGCTGCTGTGTTAATCCACCATGCCTGCTGAAAACCAAATGTCCGATCTTCAACTTCACTAGTGTAAAGGGAAAGCTGGAAAGTCACTTGAAGTCCCACCATAAAGGTTTGGGACAATCTGACCTGGAATTTTAGTCAGGCCCTAATTTAGAAACTATTAGTGAATATAGTAGTAATCAAATCAGTTTTGGTGAGACCCAAGCCTTGCTTTTTCAGTCACATAATGAAGCCTTAAAATATATGTACTTATTTTATTCGAAATAATATTTATATTTTTTGCCATTTTAGTGATATCTACACTAGTAAGTAGTTTCTTGCAAAGCTGCTTCAACAATTAAAAAAATTAATATTTAATTGATGTCACTTCCTTTGATGTTACATCTTAGACCTTTTCTACGTGGGGATGACCACTAGACCTATTAAGACTAGGATCAGTGAACATAATAGTACAATACGATGTGGGCACACGGCCACGAGAATGTGCAACCACTTCATTGAGAAAAGACACTCATGCGATGACATCAAATGGACAATCCTTGAAGCCAACTCAACATGGAACAACACCACGCTCCTGAGACGTGAACAACGTTGGGTTCACCGCCTTCGGACAAACACCAGGGGTCTGAATGATGAGATTCCATGGGCGGAACTCTGACCTCCCATTACTACATGCGCACGTGACGCTAGGGTGCCCCCTATCACTTTTATGTGCCCTCACTACATCATGGGGTTAAGCCCTATCCCCCTGAAAGGATTCTACTATGAACCCCGACATTAGACTCCCGTCTGTTTCCTACACAATACTCCCTGTCTGTCCTCACGTGGCCTCGGACAGTACCTTTGGCACAGTTCTCATTTAGACCACATAAGTGACCGCTCTCCCCCCCTTCTGTCCATACACAGGGGACGTAAACATTGTGTCGGTATTACCGTCTCACAAAAGCACTCTAGGTGCTACCATAGCCCCCGTCCCTGCTGTGTCCACTTCTTTAGCTTTATTCTTATTCTTACTGATCATAACATACCTACTATGGATTAACCGACTTTCTAAGAGATGCCCTAATCATATTGTTTACAGGGACCTCTTAATTATTTTCCACGAGCTCTGTATACTGATTCATGTCCTTTACCAAGCTCATGCATGGGGCACACCACTCCAAGATGGCGCCCGTTAGATTTAGTCACAACCACTAGACCACTCTCTCTCTGCCAGACACTTCAAGATGGCGCCCGCTCATGGGCACTGCGGTCCACCATGCCCCCAGAAGTCGGACACTCCCTCTTTCATGGCTCGGCACTATTTCAGGCGGCCGCGATGGGCGGGCATCCAATATGCAGGCAGGTGTGTAAGGGGTAGGTGCTGGCAGGCAATGTACCCGGCGAAAAACCGTAAGTAAAAACCAGGATGGGCACTCTCGACCATGATCTGGTCGTGCTCACATCCCGCGTTGTAACTTCGCAGTGGCGATGACATTGTTTTTCCTTTCTCCAAATGCATTTTTCCACTACAGCCCGTTACGGTGCGGGCAACTACACGCGTTAGCCTATGGAGCAACCAACAAACTTATACTAGGTAAGAACCCATACCGCTAGCCATGTTTTCTTGATTGTATGACAGATTGCGCTGCTAAGTCATATTTTGAAAGCACATGCACGTATTACGGCAATCACGTTGAAACTTATATGCATTTTTGAGCTTGCCACTACTACGAGTATCGTAAAATCTATTTCCCAGCTAGGGTGGTGTACTTGTGTAGGGTGACCATCAACGCCGTACATGTTCTTGCTACAATGTTGGCATGATCAATACTCGGTGTACTGCACCCACTATAGTGTGTACTCGTGCTGGGGAAGGACCATGATTTTACTCCACGCTGGAGTCGTTCTCCAATATGTGTTGTATGTCTCGTATATTCTCTTGTTGACTTCACCTAATGAAAACGTTTCAGGCACAAGATGCACTCAACCATGTGCCATCAGAGAGGACTGCATTGACTCCTCACCTATTCTTGTTCTCCATTTTTCTTCTTTATCTACTCCTAGGTTGCAACAGGAGCGGCCATTCAATAGAGCTATTGCCACCTTGTAGTTGAACACAAGGTTGGATCGCTCTCACTTATTAGGGTTCTAGACCCACCCACTTTCACTCACTTTTGATTCACGTTATTGGTCCTGAAGAAGCGCCAGGGATCGTTTTGACCACCTAGACGGCGCGAAACATGTCGGCCTATGGTTACTAATGCACATTAGGCCCCATCAGTAACTCACGACCTACGGGTTTTTTAACCTGGCAAGGAAACCTATACATTAAACTCTACTCACCCTGGTATCCCTTAGCCAGTTTTATCATTCACTCACCCACTCACCGATCTCTTAGAACCCTTTGCTCACACCCTCACTCATCATACTGCAGTACGAACAAAAGATCTCCGCAAAAGCGACCCTTCGGGGGACCAGTAGGGCTTTGCAGCGCCGGCCCAATGAGGAGCAACGCCCGATGATGAAGCATGACACCCTTCGGGGTGTGTGAGGGCATCAAGAGACAAGACTTGCGCTTGCCTCTAGCTTGTGAGGTTTAAACCTAGGCTCTTGTTCTCTATCTCTTCCCCCTTCTCTCTCCCTTCTGTGGGTGACTTTTTGCGCCCATATCTGGAACAGTTACCCTTTGTTTGATTTGACATCTTAGAGGGGCCCACATGTTTGTATTCTGCCCAGGGCCTGACAAACCCTAGAACCAGCCCTGTCTCCAAATCCCCACTACTCTCTCTATATTTCTTAATAGTAAAGGCACCAAAATAGCAAAGCGCGACCGAAGCACAACTATTGATTGTGTACATACAGGAGAACTTGCGCCCGACACAGTTACACAAGTGAATAAATTAAATATTGTAATATTTTTTCAGTGCTTCTTATCACTGGCAGTACCCGTAAGCACTATCCTGGGCTGTCATAAGAGGCTACCCTGTTTGCTGTGCATAGTAGAGTTTTCTTTTTCCAGGGTGACCAATGAATGGCTTTTGTTTTGGTGCCTCAATTTCCCTTATTATGTTGTCTAGGGTGAATGATTTGGGACCACTCTTCAATATGTTTGCAATTTCTGCAACGTAGGTTAATCAACAGAGAATCATCACATTAAGCTGGGTGAGGTGTCAGACCCAAATTTTTTCCTTAATGTACGGGTCCGTTTTTGGAATGCTGTCTCTGACAGCCTGTTACAACCAACAACGAGGTGATGGGTGGAATGCTTGTATTAATCTAAGCCACTGGCGATCGCTCAGGCCACATTCCAGTCCATTGTTTTTAGACCATTATACCACACTGGACAGAGGCCTACCTTATGCAAATCATTACTGACCTTGTTCCTCATGGGAACAGTACATCACCAAATCCCAGACGAGCCTCCCTCCAGAAGGGAACACGAGCAACCCCAAACTGGTTTTGGCTTCTTTGGGCCTCCTGATGTACTTACAGCATCAATTACAACAAGGGGATTAGAGTATTGCTTGAAAAATCTCAGCTGCTTATCGCTCAGGGCACATTCCAATACATTTTTCTTCGCCTCGCATGCCACTGCAGACAGAAAACCTGCCTTTTGCAAATCAGCTCCGATCCTGCTCCTCGTGGAAACAGTCCATAATGAACTGATAGGCAAGGCCCCACCACAAATGAACAGATGCAACCCCAGGCCGGTGTCCGCCTTTTTGGCGGTCCTGTTTTATTTTTCACATCAACATCAATATACAGCAAGGGGATGGATGGCATGCTTGAATTTTTTTCCTGCCCCCGGACGTGCTCGTTGGCAAGAATCCACGACTCTGTGGTTTTGGTGCACGTACCACATGGCTAATATGCCGGGATAGACGTAGTGAATTGCGCAACCCACCGTGGTTGTATGCAGTACATATTGAACAGTCAATACCACTGGTTCAGTATCATACTTTTGATTTATTCACGTGTTTTTCATGTTTTTTTCACGTATTTGCACTTAACCTCTGCAGTAGCTGAACAAACTTACCCTGAGGAAGGCCGCGACACTACTTAGGTCCTTCTGGCCGAAACATGTTGGTCTAGTGATCTACACATCTGTCTCTAATTTCGGCACTTGTGTTATCAGCTCCTCACTGTGTTTAATCCTGACACCGGGTAGCTGAATAAAGTTACAATATAGCTAACCCTGTAGCCAGTTTTAAACTTTCACATCACAGTACTGCACCCTTTTTTACACACACGCCAAGCTCACATAGGGGTTTAGTACACCCCGCCTGACTCAATAAAAACATCCCTGAGCTCCTCCCTCATAGAGAGGGTTGTAGCCCACGCGAAGACTAGGTCTTTCGCGTGAGGAGGCACCCCCATGATGAAGCATGACACCTCTGGTGTGTGAGGGGAACCGTCCTGAAAAGGGAAACCCCCCGTCTTGCATGGCAGAGCACACTCAGACAGTTAATTAACCTCCTTCCAATCCAGACCCGTGGCTCTTTTCTTGTGTGACACATGCTTGAATTTATCTCAGCCACTGGTGAGATCTCTTAGACCACCATGCCACTCTAGAAAAGGCATCTGACTCCACATGCAACGAATTTCACAAATGTCTTGGAGTCCTTTGGGACCACATTTAACTAGGGATTTTCCCAAGTCTATTAGAATAATAAAATAACATTTGTGCAGTATTTGTAACTATCTGGAGCCCAAGACAATCTTGCTCATTTACCTTTCTAGCTTTCAGTAACCCTGCAATGTTTTTTTTCTTCTTTTTGCTCTGTGCAAGTGCAATCGATGTGCACCAAAAGGCGGCTATAAGATCCGCTGGTTGAGGCTTTGGTGGTAAAATATTACAATATTTTCATAACAAATTGCACACAAATATACTCTGATAATCAGTATTTATGTTTTCTTAGCATAAACATTACAGTGGTAAAAAATTCAAACTTCCAAACAAAACTTATGTAACTATTTTGTTTAATGTTCTTAGAATTTTTCTAATTAAAATGTATGTCCGGTTTGAAGGATCTTTGCAGGTAATTAGGTGGTTGTGCGAACATGTATTGCAAAACATACAGAGAGAACCTTTTAAAATAGTAAAAAACAAACAAAAAAAACAGACGCATGAGAAGAAGAAATTTTGGTTTTCACATACAACGTAGCACATTCACAAATCAGCCACGTCCTTTGAGATGGAAGTCAGCGCACATTATAGATGAAAATCTGAAGTATAAAGAATAAAATTACAAGCAAGATAAGAATTCCCTTCTTTCATTAATTGGAGTCCAAGACTTGCTAAATCTGCCATCTAGTCTTTGGAGGAATCCTTTAGCAACCTACAGGGTTAGCAAGTTGCTAACCCTGTAGGTTGCTAAAGGATTGGTTGCTAATAGCAACACACATGCGAGACTTTGTGGCATTTATGGAAAAGGAGTGCCACCGCGTGGTCAAAGTATAAAATGCAAGCACAAATTTAACAAGCAACCATAGACGTTTTATTAAAATCGTAGCATTCTCTGCTAGAAACAGGCATTAACAAAAAAAAAACGTGGGCCTGACTTTAACATTCTGACGCATCATAAACAAGAGAGAGGATCCACCGAGAGGAGGAGGAGGAGGAGAGGGGGTGCGTGAGGAGCTGCGCGAGAACCCCCTGAAGAAGGGCTGGTCCCGAAATGCATTGGGGATTTAAGTTAACATTCCTGTGAAACTGCAACAGTTTAAGATCTGATTGTTATTACGATTGATCACGAATATTATGGAACAAAAAAATTTCTTTTCACTATTGGAATAAGATGAAAATAAACTACAGTGAAACATTATTCAAGAAGATTTCATTTTGTTAAAGCGAATTCATTTCTCACTGGAGTGCTTATATGAGTCACCCTTCCAGTGGTGAAGGATTTCTGCATCATAAACAAGGACATCCAAAAATGATGTTTAGGATATTAAAGTCAGGAATACTGGCTTTGTCAATACTTAGCTAAAATGTAGCAAAAAGGATTGCAACCTGTGTGGAATGCATATAGGAAATAATGAATAGAGTGCAACCGTGTGAAGGATGAGTGCAAAACAGTCCACCACAAATTGCAATAGAAGTACTTACTAGAAGGTGGAGTGCTACCAAACAGGCCACAGCATGTCGTGAAAGAGAATTCTCTATGGCGATCCAAAGATCATTCTGTGTATATTTTAAAGTATTGATCACAATAGATCTTGTAGACAGCTGTGCTGTCAAACCAGACCTAAATATAGTAGTCACAAGGCAGCAGCAAACACATTTTAAGTGATTAAACAGCGCAGTTAGAGGGCTCATGAATCTCTACCTATACAAACAGAAATGCTTTATTTGTATGACAGGCTTCAAGTTTTGCCAACACATTGTAGGCTTATAGATGATGGAACAGTTATGCACAAAGATGTTTGTGTTTTTGCAAATTGAGTCTGGACATCAAATTGTAGGATGGAAGAAAGGATCTTGGCTAGGTATCCAATAAGCAAATACTCTCTGTCACTACTCCTCCTCCTAACTCCCCCCCCCAATCACCATAAATCAAGTAGACCATTTGGTAGACTGCTGATCCAAAGTGTGGCTTGTAACTGAGACCCAGTGGATGCTCTTTGATGTATTAATTTATTGACACATAATTTTAATGGCTGATTTATGGCTTTTTTGTTTAGGAAGTGCTTTCTGTTTGGGTGTCTTAACTTTTCATAAAGACACCGTGCTGTTTGCTAATTGCCCTTTTGTGTTCACTTGTTTCACCTTGCCGCCATGAAAAATGTTGTTGAATTTATGACTTTCTGTTTTGTTCACAAAATAAAGACATGCCACACATAGGGTTTCTTGAAGATGCAACACAAACATGGTCCCTTTGTCATACATATCTACTGTGCAATAGTTTGCTGTGTGTGTCTTTTAAACTCACCACTGATAAAAGAAACCTCATCTTTTGACTCCTTTTCATGACACTCATCATAACTCCATTGAAACAGTCAGCTTCTATACTGTTGTAACCCAGAATGTTGCCTCATTATGAGATGTTATTTCTATGACAGCTGGGTGCAACACCCACAAATTCCCCCAAGTACAACAAGACACTTCCTTTGACAAAATGTCAGAAATATTGGCTTTGTCAGAGCTCGCTGTTTGATCTTTTTGGACTGTGCAAACAGAGTAAGGAATGTTCCTACCTAGTTACAAATGGGTGGAATGCATGACTGTGTTTTTTCCATGCACTGGGAATTAAACTAAAGAGAAAGATGGTGTGAAGACAAAGACCAACAAACCACACCCTGTCCTCAGAGCAGGTGTGCACTCATGGATGTTAACTAGCAGCATTTTCAACCTGTAATGTTTTCCCAGCAAGAACTCTTGTACAGTCATCAGCTTTCAAGTGAGACATCCTCTGTGTCTTTCATCTGCCTGGATCTAGATCTTCAAGGGGCCTCGTGCGCTAACTTCCTTCCAAAGGAACCAGCAAGGCGTTCATTAAAGCAGCATAGTTGATGGCGCAACAGCAATCCATAAGCCCCTTGCACGACTTACATGCTTGGTGCCTTACTTATACTATTTATGTTTAGAATTATGTTGTGGCATGTTCTTTCCCCCTTCCTATGATTTTCTAAGCGTTAAGGGCAGTGTGGGGTCAATGGTCACACGCATATACACAATAATAATAACTTTTTTTTTTATATAGCACTCCATACTGGACCTCTGCCATTTCTAAGTACTGCAAAATAACCAATGTTATTATTACCTAATTTATTGCGCTCAAGTTACTGATCTTGAAAGGATATGTTTCCTGCACTTGGCTCTTGAGATACAGTCCCACTTGTACCAGTGGCCAGATTAGGCGGTGGAGCTGTGATGGCAGCATGGGAAAGCAGTGGGGAGGCAAGGACAGAGGAAGAGTGTACCTGATTGGAAGTTTCTGCTTAGTCCAACCATCACCAACCGCAACCTCCCGTTATTGGTTGAATCCATCACACTCCGTCAATGATAGGAGAAGGCAGGGTAGGGACTTTGGGGCCCCGATGGTGCTAGGAGTGATTGCATGCATTACCCTTTGTGGTGTTAAAAAGGCCATTCCTCCTCTAGCTTCTCTCTTTCGCCACTTGCATACTCTGCATGTGGACATGGGTACCAACTTAATACACTCTCAATCTATACGTTTTGCATATCACAGACGCGCGTTGCATAAAGGCAACACCTGAGCCAAAAGCATGAATTTTATCCAGGCATTCAGTTGAGCTAATGCCACAGAGAGAGGCAGTGGCTGTTTAGTGACTTCACCCCACCAACCATCATTACCAAGTGGCCTATTCTGAAAGCAAGATCTGGCCACGTCAGTGTCCTTGAATTTATGATTGTGGCTGGTTGTTACTGTTTTTTCATAATTCTTCCCTTTTTCTCTCAGCAGTTACTGCTCTCTCTTATTTTCTCTCTCCCTGGTAAGAGTTCCTGCTCTCCCTATTTTCCCTTTCTTCCTCAGTAGTTCTTGCATCCACCGCTCCTGCACAGGTACCCCATTCCACCACTTTTATTTCTCTCTGTGACCAGATCCTGATCATCCTGTGCTTCCTTCTCATCTTAAGAAGTGCCTGACCTCCCTGGAGTTTATCTCTCCTGAGAAGGCACTGCTCGTCCATGATTTCTTTATGTCGTCCCCTCCTCTCCCTGTTTTCCCAACTTTTCTCTCCTCAGGAAGTCTTGTCCTCCCTTTTTCCTTCTTCTCCTTTTGAGTATCTCCTCTTCCTGCTTTTCCACCCAACCCCTTGGGCTCATGTTTTGCTGCTCCAAAGATTGAGGAGCTCTTGGCCAAGTGGCAGGGGGGTAATATGGTGACTAACGGATCCGGCTGTTTTGTCATGCTTCCTCCTTTTCTCTCTTCCTTCCTTATAGGAAGCAATAGAGTGGATGATTGAGTCTTTCTGGACAGCCTTTCTTTTTTCTTTTCTTACCTTGTGTTGCTTACTTCTTTTTCCTTTATCATGTAAAGTTTGGTAACATCTGGGGTATTTTGGGTGGTTTGGCTCTTTTCATCATTCTTGTTTTCCCTTTTTTTCTATGATTTGTAAGATTTTTTTTCTACAATCTTGTCCTCAGTTTGGGGGGTTTCCAGAGGGGGGGGAGGGGCTTTGGCACTTTTGACTACTGCAGTGCTAGTGGTCTTCCTTCGACTAGGGGGGTGGTAAGCCCATCCTTCGACCTCGGTAGGGGAGTGATAGGTTTGGTCACATGTCTGGGGTGAGGGGAGGGGTCTTCGGATGGGGTCAGGGGGAGGGTCTGTGGTTCATTTCACCTTAATGCTGTTTTCTTTTGTTGAAAGATATGTGTGTGGGGGGAATATGCGATGTTACATCGCATGTGGTACAACGCATGCGAGTACAACGCATGCGATTACAACGCAGTAGTTACAATGACCGCGTTGTTACAACGCATACCATTACATCGCAAGTCATTTCTACGACTTGCTGTAGGGGGCGCGCTGGACTTAGGAATAGTATAAGTTACTATTCCAACTCCAGCGTGCGCAACAGTAGGGAAGGTGTTGGAATAGTAAATTATACTATTCCTTAGTTTAGAGCGCTCCCTACAGCAAGTCGTAGAAATGACTTGCGTTGTAATGGTTAGCGTTGTAACAACACGGTCGTTGTAACGACCGTGTTGTAATCGCATGCGTTGTACCGCATGCAATGTAAACTCTGCTTCCCGTGTGGGGGGGGGTGCTGGGCAAAAAATAAAAATGAGGCCTTATGTTATGCTTTGTGGTTAGAAAAGGTGGGACCAAGAAAGATTCTGTGTGACTGGTATCTGTTAGGGTGTGCTGGATGTCTGATTATGGATGGCAAGGTTTAGTCAGGTGGGTGGTTTTGACCAGTGCATCCATATTCTCTCATGGAATGCAAATGGGCTGAAGGCATCCCAAAAATGCAAGCTCATAAAAGAGGAGCTATATAATCTTCATCCCCATTTAGTTGGCCTACAGGAAAATCATCTCCTGAATACACAGGCCTCTCTTCTTGACAATCAGGGGTATCAGGTTATGGTTTCAGTCTGTTTTTCTTCATCCCAGAGAGGGATCACCCTATTAAATCGGGACAAGAGCTGGCTACTCATCGATCAGTGCATAGATGTGGGTGGACAATGGGCATCGCTACAGTTAAAAGGGGCCAACTACGAGTTACGTTATGCGTACTTTATGGGGCCAACACAAATGATCCTGTAGTCTTTAATAGCCTGCTTTCAGAGTTACATCAAAGGCCTGATCCACTGATAATCTGTAGTGACTTCAATGTTACTTAAATCCTCGGATTGACTCTTCCTAATATGGGCAGGGGTTAAACTCTCTCTAGTAACTACCTATAGTTCAAAGAAATGGGCCTGGGCTGCTCTGCTGCAATTGAAGGAATTCTATGCTTTGGTGGATGTTTGGTGGCATTCTCAGATGAGAGAACACGGCTTCACTTAATTCTTTGCTTTTCATAAATATTTTGCTTGGATAGATATGTTTCCTGCACGCTTAGCTCTTGCATCTCATCTTAGCATTTCCCTGAACCCTATAATAATATCAGACCACAACTCCTTGTCTTCTTTCATTCGGGTTGACGGTTCCCTATTAAATTTAAAATCGCGTCCTTGGATGTTCGACTGGGAACTTCTCTGAGAGGATGCTTTTATTCAATCTATGGACAGAAAAGCAAGGGTTTTTTAGGAGTGCAACTTGGGTTCGGCATCTTTGCTTATTATTTGGGATGCTATCAAAGCATTTTGTAGGGGTCACACTATAAATTTCTCTTCCTTTCTTAGAAAGCAAGCTGCTCAGGTCGATGCTAATGCTCGTCTTACTCTTATCCATCTAGACTCTCTATTGGTTAGGTATGCAATTGCTCAAGAGTGGAGATCCTCTGCTTCCTTGATGGATCAGTTCATAACTGCCCAAGCCTCCCTTAAGGAACGTGTGTTTGATAACATTATCAAAGAAGCTCGAGCAAAACAAAGACTTTTTTTTTAAGTAGCAAGGAAATGGGCCGAGTTGTATCTATCCGGATTTGCGACAAAACCAATGTTTTGGCTATTTCTGGCATTAAGAACCCTCAAGGGGATTTAGTGACCGATCCTGCCCTTATCCGTGAAGAGTTTCACTGTTTTTACCAAAAACTGTATGAGGAGGAATCGGTCCCCAGCAAACACAAGGAGATGATGGACGGAGTGCTGAAACTTTTCAGACACTCACCGATCTGGGTTGAATCCATCATCATTCTTTAGCTCACTTCACCACCTCAGTTCATACCCAGCTATATGCAAATCAGTCAAGACCCTGTGCCTCATGGGAACAGTCCAGCCCGAACTGCCAAGCCAGGTCTTCCCTGAACCGGAAACGTGGGTCCCGTGCCCTCCATGCCACTGGAGTCATGCTATCCTGGCTGATGAGGGGGTGAAACCCCGAAACCGGTCCTAGGATGCTTGTTTCCAGTCCAGGGAGGACCTGGCAGTTCGGGCTGGACTGTTCCCATTGGGCGCAGGGTCTAGACTGATTTGCATATGGCTGGGTTCAAACTGGAATGGCATGGGGAGCAAAACAACGAACGATTTAGGCCCAGATCTCTGTACTGGGGTGAATGTATGACATTATTCTGCATTCTGTCCATCATTTCTCTTTTTGCATTTGTCACCCCGAGTGGGACGGGTATGCCCAGACGTCGGTCCCGTGCTCTCCATGCCACTGGAGTCATGCTATCCTGGCTGATGACGGGTGAAACCCTGAAACCGATCCTAGGATACTTGTGTCCAGTCCAGGGAGGACCTGGCCTGGCAGTTTGGGCTGGACTGTTCCCATTGGGTGCAGGGTCAAGACTGATTTGCATATGGCTGGGTTCAAACTGGAATGGCATGGGGAGCAAAAAAACGATGGATTTAGACCCAGATCTCTGTACTGGGGTGAATGTATGACATTGTTCTGCATTCTGTCCATCATTTCTCTTTTTGCATTTGTCACCCCGAGTGGGACGGGTATGCCCAGACGTGGGTCCCGTGCTCTCCATGCCACTGGAGTCATGCTATCCTGGCTGATGAGGGGTGAAACCCCAAAACCGGTCCTAGGATGCTTGTTTCCAGTCCCGGGAGGACCTGGCCTGGCAGTTCGGGCTGGACTATTCCCATTGGGCGCAGGTCAAGACTGATTTGCATATGGCTGGGTTCAAACTGGAATGGCATGGGGAGCAAAAAAACGATAGATGTAGGCCCAGATCTCTGTACTGGGGTGAATGTATGACATTGTTCTGCATTCTGTCCATCATTTCTCTTTTTGCATTTGTCACCCGGAGGAATTGGTCCTCTCCATGGATTACACTGCTCAGTTTCTTTGGACTTACCATCATCGGAAATTGTCTGTGACACAACAGCATAGGCTAGAAGGGCGAATATTGACTTTGGAGATCGAAGCCGCTATTGGCCAGTTGGCATGAGACAAGGCCTTTGGCCATTATTAACCTCCACTGGAATTTTACACCAGACTGTCGCATCTCATTGTGCCGGTCCTCTGTGATTTATTTAACTCTTTTGAGTCATCTAGGCAGATTCCCGGGTCAAGGACAGAAACCAATATTGTCATCTTCCTTAAGAAAGGGAAAGATCTCTCTCATTGTGGCTCATATCGGCTGTTCTCGCTGATTCTAAGATTTATACTCAGATTTTAGCTAACAGGCTTGCAACCGTCATCTCTGATTAATTCAACGAGAATCAACATGGCTTTGCTCCAGGGCGGGATACTACCACCCATGTTAATATGGTTATCACTGCTCTAGAAGCTGGTTGTGCTCAGGGAAATCTGGTCAGAGTAATAATGTTAGACAGTGAAAAAAAAGTCTTCGACCAGTATTCATGGCCTTTTTGCTGGGCCACTATGTTTGCTTCAGGGCTTGGGTCTCGTTTTATTACTTGGGTTCAGCAGCTACACAAGAATCTTAAGCTCTATGTTCAGGCTCTTTCACTGATCTTATTCAGATTAATCATGGCACCCGGCAGGGATGTCCACTTTCAACTTTGCTTTTTGTGCTTTACATAGAACCCTACATTCATGCCCTCAAGTGTTCAAGGGACATCGCTTGGTTGTAGATCCAGCAACTCGAGTTCATAGTGCTTACCTATTCGGATGATATTGCTATCTTGACCTCTGCCCCGGAGGATTCCCTAGCTACTATTGAAAGAATGGCAAAGGAGTACGGGGTTCTGTCTGGGTATAAACATAACCTTGATAAGACCTTGATTTTAGCTAATACTGCCTCTTCTGGGGATGATAGATGTTGGGTCAGATCTGCAACTTACTTGGTGGTTGAAGTTTCCCTGAAAATGGAAGATGCAATTGAGCTCAACTATGGTGCATTAGCCAGAAAAACTCAGGAGATATTCAGTAAATGGCATAGTTTACATATTGGTCTAATCTGACAATGCAACTTCATTAAAATGATAATTCTTCCTCGCTATTTATATCTTTTTGGTGTATACCTTTGTATCTTGTTAAAGTTTTTTTTGTACAGATAGAAGCAGTTTGGCAAAAAATAATTTAGGGGTATAAGAAGCCGAGGGCAAACATACAGATGTTGCAGAGACCACGTATGGCAGGTGGACTTTCGCTACCAGACCTGCGGGCTAAATTTTTAGCAGCATTCATGCCCGACTCAGCAAAGCACTTGGGTGTGAACCTTGGGGCCTAGGAGGGTTGTTCCCAGAATATCTCCCTTGGTAAGCTGATATTTCCCCACATTCCGGTATTATCTGATATTGAAGCATGTTGGTCTCATTATAAGCACAGGGTGCTGTCATTGATTGAGTGAGTTGTTGCACCTCCTAGTAAGTTTTGGTAATGATAGTACCAGATTATGGTGAAGCTTATACTTATTGGAATTAATTGTATTTTTTTTGTGTTTGTACATAGTGGCCCATGAGGTAGGGACCAAGGGTCCCGAAATGCGAAGGGTATCGCGGTTTTTCCTTTGTGGACCGTACAGAAGAACACACCAATGATGTTATTTATGAAATAATAATATGTTGTGAAAAAGTTTTTTACTTTGTATTGAATATCATTTAATTACATGATTTTTGATTTCATAACAATGTTGTGAGAAATACATATGCAGGAATGTTTTAAACACATAAGTTTTCGATGTGTAAAACAAGGAAGATATTTTTGATTTATTTTGTTATTGACAAATTTGGTTTCAAACGATTAAAGTTTAATTTTAATTAGTTTCAGAGGATGTTAAATACATCCTGCAGTGCACACAGGTCATTCCAGCTTTGAATGGTCGGAATTTATTGATTTTGTAGCATGTTGTAGGGACACAGGCAGTTCCCTTCACCTGTTCTGCACACACTCAGTGATTACATTGAGGTACACAGAAAGCAAATTTGAAAAATTCTTGGAGTGCTCCGCTTACCACTATTTTTTATTTAAGCTGATATTATCCCAGATTCTGGTATTATCGAACCTGTTTATTTTTAAGTGGTTCGATTCAAGACACTTAGGGTCATTAATTCTATTTGTCTGGGTATGCCCAGACGTGGGTCCCGTGCTCACTACACCACTGGATTCAAGCTAGCCTGGCTGATGAAGGGTGATGCCCAGAAACTGGTCCCAGGATGCCTGTTTCCGGTCCAAGGAGGACCTGGCTTGGCAGTTCGGGCTAGACTGTTCCCACAAGGAACAGGGTCAAGATTGATTTGCATATGGCTGGGTCCAAACTGGGGTGGTGTGGTGAGCAAAAGAATGATGGATTAAACCCAGATACTTGTGACTGGGGGTGAATGTTTGCATTGTCCAGCATTCCGTCCATCAATTGTTTCTTTTGCATATGTCACCCTAAGTGGAAAGGGTATGCCCAGACGTGGGTCCCGTGCTCACTACACCACTGCATTCAAGCTAGCCTGGCTGATGAAGGGTGATGCCCAGAAACCGGTCCCAGGATGCTTGTTTCCGGTCCAAGGAGGACCTGGCTTGGCAGTTCGGGCTGGACTATTCCCACAAGGAACAGGGTCAAGACTGATTTGCATATGGCTGGGTACAAACTGGGGTGGTGAGAAAAAGAATGATGGATTAAACCCAGATCCTTGTGACTGGGGGTGAATGTTTGCATTGTCCAGCATTCCATCCATCAATTGTTTCTTTTGCATATGTCACCCTAAGTGGAAAGGGTATGCCCAGACGTGGGTCCCGTGCTCACTACACCACTGGATTCAAGCTAGCCTGGCTGATGAAGGGTGATGCCTAGAAACTGGTCCCAGGATGCTTGTTTCCAGTCCAAGGAGGACCTGGCTTGGCAGATCAGGCTGGACTGTTCCCACAAGGAACAGGGTCAAGACTGATTTGCATATGGCGGGGTCCAAACTGGGGTGGTGCGGTGAGCAAAAGAATAATGGATTAAACCCAGATCCTTGTGACTGGGGGTGGATGTTTGCATTGTCCAGCATTCCATCCATCAATTGTTTCTTTTGCATATGTCACCCTAAGTGGAAAGGGTATGCCCAGACATGGGTCCCGTGCTCACTACACCACTGGATTGAAGCTAGCATGGCTGATGAAGGGTGTGGCCCAGAAACCGGTCCCAGGATGCTTGTTTCCGGTCCAAGGAGGACCTGGCTTGGCAGTTCGGGCTGGACTGTTCCCACAAGGAAAAGGGTCAAGACTGATTTGCATATGGCTGGGTCCAAACTGGGGTGGTGTGGTGAGCAAAAGAATGATGGATTAAACCCAGATCCTTGTGACTGGGGGTGAATGTTTGCATTGTCCAGCATTCCGTCCATCAATTGTTTATTTTGCATATGTCACCCTAAGTGGAAAGGGTATGCCCAGACATGGGTCCCGTGCTCACTACACCACTGCATTCAAGTTAGCCTTGCTGATGAAGGGTGATGCCCAGAAACCGGTCCCAGGATGCTTGTTTCCGGTCCAAGGAGGACCTGGCTTGGCAGTTCGGGCTGGACTGTTCCCACAAGGAACAGGGTCAAGACTGATTTGCATATGGCTGGGTACAAACTGGGGTGGTGAGCAAAAGAATGATGGATTAAACCCAGATCCTTGTGACTGGGGGTGAATGTTTGCATTGTCCAGCATTCCGTCCATCAATTGTTTCTTTTGCATATGTCACCCTAAGTGGAAAGGGTATGCCCAGATGTGGGTCCCGTGCTCACTACACCACTGGATTCAAGCTAGCCTGGCTGATGAAGGGTGATGCCCAGAAACCAGTCCCAGGATGCTTGTTTCCGATCCAAGGAGGACCTGGCTTGGCAGTTCCAGCTGGACTGTCCCACAAGGAACAGGGTCACGACTGATTTGCATATGGCTGGGTCCAAACTGGGGTGGTGTGGTGAGCAAAAGAATGATGGATTAAACCTAGATCCTTGTGACTGGGGATGAATGTTTGCATTGTCCAGCATTCCGTCCATCAATTGATTCTTTTGCATTAATTCTATTTGGGCCTTTCTGAAAAAGCAGATTTAGGGGATTACATTATTTAACATGTATTCTTTCGTGGGTTATAATCTCAGTTTTCCCCGTCATCTTCATGAGAGCTTCTTTAACTGGAGGCAGCTATCTTACTTGAATACTTTGGGCTCTTTCTTTCACTGCGATTGTCTTTTCTCGTTTGAGACATTATCCCAGCGATTCTTTCTTCCTTGATCTGGTTTTTTCTGCTTTTTTTCAAATCTTAATGATATGCTTTGGTGGCATGAATTTATCAATATAGGCCTGCTGGTGCACATGATTTTCGATAATGATGATCGGCTTCTTGGCTTAGGAAGATATGGGTGCCGTTTATGGGCACTTGGAGCAACTACAGTCTGGTCATTACCACCCATTTCCATCGGTCTTTTCTATCTTTGTTTTATTTCTTGTTCCTGGCTGTACTCTTCTTTGTTTTCTTTTTTATTCATTCAGCTACACCCTGTTACTGATTGTTTAACTGTAATATCTTACTATTTTAGCACTGCTAATTAGTGGATTTTTTTCCCAGTGTAAAATTTGATATATAGTGTCTCAGGTATTACCTCAATAAAAAATAGTTTAAAAAAAATAATAATAATACAAAAGACATGCCTATGATGGAAGTCTGGGAATGTATCTATTGCGACTGAAAAAACTGATATTTAAAAAGATCAGGAATATAGCGTGGTTTTGGACTTCTGTGTGTGATATAAGGTCATGGAAATTAGTTTTGGTTTCTGGATGGATCCATGAGTTAGACATTTGTCGCCAGAAAATGCTCTGATGAGTAGGTCACAAGTTCAAACCACAGAAAGACCAACTCAGACCTCCATCCTTCTGAAGTTGATGTAGAGAATATTATTAAATCACCTGGTGTCTATAATGAGGACGTGAGTGTTCCTGTTGATAAAAAAAAAATAGCATGCTGTAAAATGAAATTCTTCCCTAAATTCTGCTGACTTGTGATTTTCTTTGAGCCACACTAAATGCTGCAAAAAAAAACAATTCAAAGGCCTCATTATTTTCCTTTGCCCTGTTGAACTCCCTCCAGGAGACCATAGGTTCTGTAGCACGTGTCAGACTCCTTTCCAGCGCCTTTGCTGGCACCACCATGTTTTGTTGTGCGCTTTACTTGTCCTGCATTATTGGAAATTAACTGTTATCCCACCCAATCCGGGCGAGCACTGCCACCTAGAGGACTAAGAGCAAATTCTCATGAAGTAAACCCACCTTCCTAAAAATAATACGTACTTGTGTGAACTAGCCATTGCATTCACCTCTCTATTCACCCAGTCTAAAGTAGATTCAAAGTCTATTTGCAAAAGATGAAACATAACTCCTAATGCATTTGTTAGGTATGCCCTCTCTCTTTGCATTCCGTCGGGAGTAATACAATATTTGATGTTCCTTCATTCCGTCCACTATGCGGTTTGGCACCATCTTGCCAAACATATTCCGACTGCAGCAAAGAGGAATATTGGACTCTGGCCTGTCACGTGGTTTTTGCTCCCCTTCTTGTGCACTTTACCACGACTTTCGATGCTGCCACTTATTAATAAAGAACCGGAGCTGCGTAGGTTTTAATTATGGTCAGATGAGCAATGCATTCGATTTTAGACAGTTTGTTATTGGTTGAAATAACTAGTAAGTGCCTTGTCCCAAATATTTGCTCACAAACCCACTGCCGGTGCTGTCGAAGGTCGGGGGCTGAATGGCGAGACTGCGCATTATTGATCCCCCCCAGGCCTCTTTAATCCAGCTGCGTACACACCTGGCCTCTTTATCTCCCTCTGTCAGGTTCTATTTCATCTGTGATTTCTTTCTTTGTAACTGTTTTCCATCTCTCCCTTCCTCCTTCTTTCTCCCTTTTGTGCATTTCTCTCTCTTGCTCAAAGTCTGATGAGGACAAATAAGGGCCAGTCCCTAAAAAGGAGTGTCAGTGTAACCCACCTGGCCCTAGAAGCTCAAATTAAGCACTGGAAATAACCCCTTTTTTACAATACAGCCGTGAATAGTAGCTGCTTCCTTTTGCAATTGACACAAGTAGAACACCAGGAACATGACAAGATGCCTAAAAATGGACAGAAGATGTGAGAGGTTGCCCTCAGGGCATAAAAATCATAAAGGCCTTGAGGTCAAGTGGGTCAGCACTGGGGTCAGCACAGGGCTGAGGAGGAAACTGCACATAACGTTAACATGTGGATGCTTTGACAGTAATACTTCATATTATAGCAATGCACTGAGAGGTATTTAATAAAAGTGATCGTTTATAAACATGAACTTAGAACTATTCCCGCCCTCACCATAGTGACAGTGCAATTAGTGAACTAAGAGGCAAGACCCAGATTCTTGTAGATAGAGCAACATTATAGTCTATTAAGTCAAACACAATAGGTCTTTCTCCAGCTGATATTCTGAACTCATGTATTTGAATGTGCTTTGCTGTGCTATAGTGAAGAAAAAGGAGGATTGGTAAAATAAAATATTTGCCGATGGTCACACAATTTGGTTAAGCAGGGAAGCAGTGATTAATTCAGATGTTTTTGGTTTCACTTTGTTCAAATCAGTTACTAAATGTCTCTCTTTTGTATCTCAAATGTTAATGTTCTGTTTTTACCCCTGTGTGTATGGGGGTAGAGTGAGGGTGGTAGGCAAAAGCCATATGAAACCACAGCTTGTTATGGGCTCAAGGTTTCAATGGGACCGCAAGCTGAGCCAGAGCCAGAGCCAGAGCCAGGCTTCAGACTCGAGCTTTTAGTGGGTCACCCACCTCTACACATAGGCGTCAGTCTGTTGTGAGAGAGAAAGTGTAGCCGAGGGTGGGAATGAGTGACCAAGACAAGGGGTACTACACCCACGCCCTTTCCTCCTGCAGAGAGGATAGTGAGAGGTGTTGGGAGGAGAGAGAGGGATGGAGGGAGTGTGTGAGTGCACCTTTACTTCTGCTCATGCATGGGCAAGTGTGAAAAATGCATGGAGCTCCTGTAGGTAGGATGCAAAGGGTGCCAAGAGTTCGAGGAAGTGAATGATGGTTGTATGGTGCTCCTGCAGGGAGTGTTGTGGGCTATTGGGAACTCCTGTAATGAGATCTGTGAGGGGTGCAGACAGTTTCTAAAGGGAGGAAAAGGAGAGATACATAGCACTCCTGCAGTGAGGGCCCTGAAGGATACAGGGAGCACCTGAAAGATGAAAGAGAGGTGCAGAGTGCTCCTACTGGGAGGTGTAGTGAGAGCTGTGAGGGATGCAGGGAGCTCATGCAGTGATGGAGTGTTGTGAGGGTTCATTGAGTGTGTGCAGGGAGAAGAGTGAGGGTTGCAGTGATCTGCCATAGAGTGGAGAGTGAGGGGTGCTGTGAGCTCTTGCAGGGAACATTGCGAGGATGCAGCAGAGTCCCTGCAGGGAGTGTTGCTAGGATTTTGCGTCAAGTATGGGCTAAAAAGGTAACACAAACCCGATGCAAAACCTTTGTAGATCTAGGCCCATATGTTTTAGCACCAAATAACCTGAGGAGTGAAGCCCTTGTGGCTTTCTTTCTAGGATAACTAGAAGGTTATGAGTTTGAATCCTGAAAGATCAGTGCAGGCTTCTACCCTTCTGATGTCAACAAACTAAATGGCAATAGCACACAAACACCCTCAGAGACCTTAAACATGCCTACACCAAGGTGGAATTCTCTGAATGAGTAGTTTCCATTAATTTAAGGCTGAAAAGAGATCATTGCAAGTAAAATACAGTGCCACAATAATGACGCAGAAAGTGCAATTGTGTGCTGCAAAATTTACATTGCTGTGCCACAAAATCTGCTAATCTATGCAAAATCCTAGGAGGTCTAAGAAAGTGAGACGTTGATGATGCTGTCTTGATGTCTAGAACTGGTAATGGCCAATGGGGGACACATGTGGAAGCAGCATAACTGAAATTTATTAGATCCTCAGAAGTCATTTTTTTAGGTTTGCATCAAAAATTGGGAATAAGCCTATTAGAGAGCTGCTGACCATATACAGAAGTAGACAGTCAGCCAGCAAATCGTTATTTCGTAGTGATTCTACAGCATAAAAAATACACAGAATAAAAGGAAACACAGTAAAAAAAATCTAAAATCGAATTCATTAATAAAACATTACAATCACTTTAAAAACCATTAAAAACAATTGCTGACATCAAAAATCGATGCTTAAAAAAAAGAATACATAATTCCCTTTAAATTCAGAATAAATCTCGTAATGTTTCGCCCCTAGAAACCAAGATAGAAACGTCAATAAGATGGGTTTTATGAAGTGTTAAGTGACAACTAATATAAATTCATTCACATCTTAACTAACACCAAGGTACCCAATCGATGAAAGCTCTCCTCCATTTCATAGAGGACCAAAGGAATGTTGCTATAACAGAGCATACAAGTGGATCATTGAGTTTTTTAAGGAAATAAAGGGCTGGACGGCATTGTCTTAGATGATACTGACGCAAAAGAGGGTGAATGTACCTTGACCTTTGTTCTTTATAAAAGCTACAGAAAAAGACTAAGGGCTAGATTCTGATCTTGCTCGGAAAGCATTGTGACCGAATCGGTTCCGGAATGCTTTCTGGATGACTTGGATCGGAGGAGTCCGACCGAGCGAGTACGATGCTTCCAGATACAATTCAGTCAGGCTCCCATTGACTTCCCTGTGTTCCAAACGCGAACTCAGGCTCACATTGAAAAAGGGGTAGTTGGGGAAAAGCATGCACCCTGTGGTGGGCACCCCATGGTGCCTGCCACACTGTGCATGGGTGGGGAGAGGGGACCCATGGGTACCCCCACGGACCCGATTCAGAGGGCCACGGGTGAAAGGGGGCCTGCTACGGGCCCCCAAAGATTAATTCTGGCAGCCGATTCGTTCTGATCAAACCAAAAAGGAAAGGCTGTCCGAATCGTTCATCGTACTCGCTCGTTCGGAGACCAAGTCCATAGAGCCGCACAAATCAGATCCAAAAGGCTCGTCCTGTCCAAATGCCTTCCGGAACCGATTTGGTCAGCGCTAACGGTTTCAAGGCATCGTACTTGGTTTTTCGGAATTGTGAATGAGTCAGTCAGAAACAAGGGCTCCGAATCAGATTCACCAAACACGAATCCGATTCGGAGCCCTTCCGAACGATATCGGAATCGAACGCTAAGTGAAGATCGGATTGCTCAGAACTACCATCGCATGGGCACGCTGTTAAATCGCTAACCGAATATCTCTTCAGTGGAAAACACATCATCAGGGGGATTAGATTAAGTCGGAACCACACAAGGATGAATCTATGCTGTAAATTCCCCACCGTGTTTAAATACGAGAAATCCCCCTCCATAATGGGTGGGGTCATTTAATATGACCTTAGAGAGGATTTAAAATGATTTTCCTCCTTTCTCTCGTATGTATACAGAAGTAAATGTATCCCTAGTTTCAATTACAGAGACCCCCTGTGGGCCTGACAAACTGTAAATTGTTGCAGACACAGGAAAATCTTTTCATATGTAGACTATTATCAGTGCCTTGCTCAACCTCCTCCTATATAGCTCACAAGGAATTAGAGGTCCCCTATTTAGAGGACAGTTTGCAGACAAGCCCCATCACACTCTGGCATAATATATGGAGTAAAGATGCCACCACATTTACTATGGATATGATAACAGACTGTCTTGCTTTCAAATATGGTGCACGAATACCATGGCTGGCTTATATAAACAGTTTGTTAAAGGAGTTGAATGGGAAATTGAACATTGAGGATCCAGAGGTAGTGTTACAATTTAGTAAGAAAGATTTTAAAATGGTTTTGATTGATAAAAGGATAGCTGATAAAGATAATAGAGAGTGTTTGAAATCAACTGTGTCAATGTACCTCTCATTTCCCATACAACCAAATGCCCAGAGCCACCTTAGCTTAGTATCGAACATCCAACATATATTTTATCTTACAAGGTTACGAAATGGCACACTGCACTTTTTGGATGCTTTTCCCAAGATGGGCTTTAGTTCTCAAAAGTTAACCAAATGTCCATGTGATGGCAAGTCCAATCAGTCCACAATGCACTTTGTACTCTTTTGTAACTTTTATAGGGACCTGAGGAAAGAAATATTGCAGCCACTGTTCTTAAAAGATAAAATTATTTATCATAAAGATGCTTTCAATTTTATCCGTAATTTTGATAATGTGAAATTATGCTATTGAGTCTTTGTTTATGTTTCTTATGCCATCTAAAGAAGGAAACAGCTGCTATACCTGGACATTTTAAGATATTAGATTTTAAGATATGAAAATGAATAGCCAAGGATACTACGCACTTCTTCCTTTGGTTTCTGAGTTCAGGCTAGCGCTATGAGACCTTAGGGTGATATATGCGCTTAACAAGAACCAACACATAACATGACATAACATATGTTTCAATTACCTCTCTCCTATCAATTGCTTCTGATAATGTTTTTATAGTCATTGGCTATTGATTTGATGGCGAGTCAGGTATCTGGGGTTCTGTGTCTTGTATATTTAACTTGTTCATGCCATGAGATCATTTTCTACGAGTTTTAAATGTGAATGTTTTTATCAAGATTTTTGTAAATTTTATCTGCGCAACTCTTTCATTGATATTTTTATCTGAATGAAGATTTAGTAATTGAAATTAATTGAATTGAGAGACGGTGTCATCAAAATTAAAACAAACATATATCTTTAACACACAGAAGTTTTTTTTATCTTTGTACATCAGCTTATACAACTCAATTGAGATATATTTAGTAAAAGTATGAGTTTTTAAACATGAATTGAGAAACATTCCTGCCCCCGCCCTGATGATAATGGTATTAGTGAACTAAGAGCAGGGCCACTAGAATGTGGCAATAAAGGACTAAATTAGCCAGCAAGGTTTACTAACTTATGCAGCAAGAAAAGACAAATTATGTGGCATAATGCTACACATTTTGTGATAGCCATTACATGGTAAAAATAACACTATAATTAGGTAATGATATCTGGGCAAAGGTTCCATCTCTTTAGTAGCTGTCTGGCACACAAATACAGCAATAGGCAACAAACAGATGACCAGCCAACTTCTTACGAAGTGCTTTCCACTGTGCAATAAAGCAATAAGTGTTGCTGCGTTTTTAGTAATTTTTTGATACGTTTGAGCTATAAACAAAATTACTTTTTTGTTCAAAGCTGCAGATTATGCAGCCAACAGCTTATGCGGCAAATCCATAACTATGCAGGGAAAAACAACAACCACCACATTGCATAATGCCAGTAGCCCTGACTAAGCGGCACGTCAGGATTCAAGTGTACCTTGTATTTGAGCTAGATTCTTATTAATCATGGAGCAAAATGATAGTCTATTACATCAAACACAAGAGGTGCTGTGCAGCACACACCCTGAATGCACATATCTGAATGTGCTCTGTTGTGTGACAATGAACAAAATAAAGGTTGGTAAAATAAAACATTTGCCTAGGATTACAGAGTTTTTTAAGTAGGGAAACAGTGATTGATCCTAGATTTTCCTGTCTCTCACTTTGCAATTCAGCTACTACATGGGTATCTCTTTAAAACATGAAAGTTTAATGCTTTTTCTCTAATTGTTGGAGGATGAGACTGGACCCTGGGTGATAGGCATGGTCCACATTGTATTTTTGGCAGTTTTGCATATCATGAACCGTGGCCATGGACATAAGAGCGCTTTACACTAGACGACTATGTTAATTTGTTTTTCCAGCTTAGAGGTTTGCCTGAATCCACAGGATGCTGAGCCAAGGCTAGCATTCAAGCCATGGCTTCCCATGATGCCTGGTGGGCAACTGTACCCACTAGGCCCATCAATCCTGTGAAAGCTCAGCTCATTTTGGAGTCAAGGTTCCAGCAGGACCTTGAGCTGAGCAGAGCCAGGCCTCTGGCTTTAAGTTTTAGTGACTTGCTCATCTATAATAACATGAAAAGAGAGTAATATTAGGAGGGGAAGAGAGTCCATGCAAAAATGTAAAAAACGTTCTGAGTCGGAAGATGAAAGGGGAGAAATGGATGTGAAGGATTAGAATAGCTGAAACAAGGTAAGAGGCCAGGGGAGAGAGTGGTAAAGAGCAGCGTATGTAAGAAATATGCGGATATAAGGGGGCAGAGCCAGCACAACGAGCCTGGGGAAAAGAGAGAGGTTGATGTAAAGGGGACAAAATCAGTGAAAAACATTAAGGCAAGAAAAGGTGAGCGGCTGAGTAGGAAAATGAGATGAAAGGAGTAGAGCATTGAGGGGAAAGATAGATGTAAGAGTGGCAGAATAATAGAGAGAAGTTAAGATGTTTGGGGAGAAATGAGAGGTGGATGTAAGGGGCAAAATCAGCAAAAGAGTAAGAAACTGGAGGAGAAGTGAAAATGGTGTTGAACAAGTGTGTTGTGCTAACTCCATTGAGCCTTCTGCCGAAGTTTGCAATTCCCTATCTCTTTATTTTCCATATAAAAATGAGTTTTGAGATGCATGTAACATCCTTCTCAAAAGGTTGTGATCTTGAACCAGAATCCATGTGTATGCTAATTTTCAGCCTGCTCTCTGTGCACTATATCACTTCTCTTGCCGTTTCCATAAAATCTCACTCCCAGTGGGACCCTTTCCTGCACATGTCCTGACTGGAGATATAGAGATTATAGCTCCTGCATTGAACTCTTGTTGCAATATCTTGCTTGCCTCTTCGTAAGTTTCTACTAATGTAAAAACTTAAGAAGCTGTGCTTGTTTCTTTGCTCATAAAGTCTTCAGCAGGCTCAAAATTTCTCTAAATCCTCTGACATTTCTTTGCTAAACTTTTCTCGAATGCCCCACAGTATTTTTCTGTAAAAGAAAAAATGCAGAAGTATATTGTGAGACTTTTTCTTTGGGTCGGGGGCAACAGGTGATTAATTGGCAACATCTGTAAAGGATACCATTGTTTACAGTTGCTGTTTCAGAACTGACTATTTCATGTTATTTGGATAAGAGTTATTCCTTTTAGAAACTTGTCTCTCCAAAGGTTGAAATAGTGAGGAGTCAAATCTTACACCAGGAAGTAATAAAGGTATTGAAACTTAAACACAATATGCAGGGCCACTAGAATTACGCGATTGTGCAGCCGCAGCAAGTTTTGTAAAATTGCAGGTTTGCCTCATTTACCACAAAATCCATCATCTGCAATATAATCTGCAGATTTCAACAAAAAAAGGTTTGTTTGTAGTTCAAATGGTTCAAAAGTTACTAAAAATGCAGTGACGTGTTGCCGTATGGTGGAAGGCCCTTTGCAAAGCTGGACTGGTCACCTTTCTGTCGCTTATTGCTATATTTGGGTTTTAAACCAGTACTAATGAGGTGCAGCCAATGTCCAGAAAGTATTAGCAAGTTTAAAAATGCTGAAATAATGAAGTAATTCTATTACAAAATGTGCCGCATTATGCCGCATAATTGGACTTTTCTTGCTGCATAATTTGGCCCTCTCCTGCCGCATAGTTTCAGTGGCCCTGACAATATGTTGTATTAGTCATACCAGCGTTGCACCTTATTCCACCAGTCCGGCTATGTCTTTTAAAATGGACTGATTTAGAGGTGGTGGTTATGGAATATAACACCAAAAAATGTGTTTTGTTTTCTAAAGGTCCCCCAATACCCAACAAACGTTTTACAATATCTCTTGTGTGCAAAGTGTCCTACAAAGTGATAACAGACAGTAGTCTACCCTGCAAGACTTAAGTGCTGCAAGGACCAAAGAAAGGGCTCGATTCAGGTAGGAAATTTGGAAAATCCACAGTTGACTGATGGGCCTATGGCTGGGCCACTTGGTGAAATTGTTTTTTATTACTGTCAATAAACTGGGCTCCTTCCTTGGCTGGCTTGGCTGCTGGTGCACAACGCAAAAGGCTGCTGCTACCTTAAGGTTGGTGTGCACAGAGCAGCCGGCTCATTGTCATGTGCAAAATGTGAATGGGCCGGCCTGGCACACAATATGATGTGCACTTCTTCCCACAACAAATAATCTCAAACCTCAGTAAGTGACAGCGAGGCCTGGGAAAATGGCTGCTTTTCAGGAGCACATTTAGAATTTGCCTCCTGTGGGAGGTGAGGGGAAGAAGGGAGTGTACAGGAGATGGGGACTGCGGGGGAGAAGGGCAGCTGAGATGCGTGGGAGTGTTCCATTGAGTACATAAATGCACATGTAGTGATCTGCCAAACACTGAGCATGTGTGAGTCGGTGCCCAGCAGGTTCAGGGAAGCAGATCTTGCATTGGTGGTTGGAAGACCAAAAGTGTTTGGTTGGTTACCTGAGGAGTGACTGGAGTAACCTGTGCATGATGGAAATGGTCTTGCATTCAATTATCTCTTTAACCAAGATCCAGTGGATTTAACTGAGGGCAGGTGCAATTTGGTTATTACTTCTTAATCCAAATATGAGTTGAGTGACATGGTTCTAGTCCTTTTGCAATTTGGCAAGTTTTCCTCAGATATTAGGGGCATGTGAGTTACATTTGTTTAAACTGTAAGTCTCAGGTATTATTTTAGAATTATTTTGGGAGTCACTCACGACATCCCCCAACCTATCTATTACATGCTGCTTCATTTCCTTTCCATATATCTGTAAACTGCACAGAGTCTACTATACTAAGCCTGTTTTGTTTTGTTGCTTTAATGTATCTTTTTAGTGCCTGGCTTCCAGTAGAGCGTTGGCAGTCTTTTTAATTTTCCCTGGTCACAAACTGTTTTCCCTTTTTTGTCATCTCTTCTGCATATCTTTAAGTTAGTTCCGCTCTTTGTACCTCTTAAGAATGGAGTTTGAGAGTAATTTCTGTGTTTAGGGACTCCGTGTGCAGGTGTGTTCCAACCTTTGGTGCTTCTGCCTGCCAATATATTAGCCAACCCATCTGTGTATGACATTTGTGCTGTCTCCTCTTCTTATCCTTTTGAATCGGTGCTTCTGTTTGATGCAGCTCACGCAGGTAACTCACCCGATCTAGCATGTAGCTGCTGTGTTAATCTTCCATGCCTGCTGAAAACCAAATGTCTTATCTACAACTTCCCTAGTGTAAAGGGTGAGCTGAAAAGTCACTTGAAATCCCACCGTATAGTGTTGGGACAATCTGACCTGGAATTTAAGTCATGCCCTAATCTGGAAACTATTAGTGAATATCGCAGTAATCATATCAGTTTTGGAGAGACCTAGGCCTTGCTTTTTAAGTCATGTAATGAAGCCTTAAAATATATGTACTTATTTTATTAGAATTAATATTGATATTTTTAGCCATTTTAGTGATATTCACACTAGGTAAGTAGTTTCTTGCAAAGCTGCTTCAACAATTAAAAAAATGAATGTTCAATTGATGTCACTTCCTTTGATGTTACATCTTAGAGAACCCGCATGTTTGTATCCTGCCCAGGCCCCACAACCCCTTAGAACCAGTCCTGTCTCCAAATCTCTGATACTCTCTCTCTATTACTTAATTAGTAATGGCAAATAAATGGCAAAGCGCGACAGAAGCACAACTATTGATTGTGTACATGCAGGGGAACTTCCGCCCAACACAGTTTCACCTGTGTATAATTAAAATATTGTAACATTTTTACAGTGCTTCTTATCACTGGCAGTACCACAAAGCACTATCCTGGGATGTCAAGTAAGAGGCTACACTGTTTGTTGTGCATGGTAGAGTGTTTATTTTCTAGTGTGACCAATGAATGGCTTTTGTTTTGGTACCTCAGTTTACCTTATCATGTTGTCTAGGGTAAATGATTTGGGGCCACTCTTCAGTATGATTGCAATTTCTGCAACGCAGGGTAATCAACTGAGACTCATCACATTAAGCTGGGTGAGGTGTCAGACCCAAGCTTTTGCCTTAATGTAGGATCCATTTTTGGAATGCTATCTCTGACAGCCTGCTACAACCAACAACGAGGTTGTAGGAAAGTAGGATCTGCTTCTTATGATTACCCCCACTTTTTGCTTGATGTTACACTGTTTTGACTAGTCTGACTGGGATCCTGCTAATCAAGACCCCAGTCTATCTGCTTTCTCCTTAAAAATGTTATGCATGTACTTAGGCACACTCCAGATTGGACACTGGGGTACCCTTGTCAGTCCCTAGTATATGGTACCCATGTACCCAGGGCGTAGGTACCCCAGAGGCCTCCCATGGGCTGAAGCATCTATTATGCCACCCATGAGAGGCCATGTAAAATGGAACTACAGGCCTGCAATTGCAACCTGTGTAAGATGGTGCATGCACCACTTACTTGAGATATAGGTTTACTATATCTATAGGTCACTACACTTAAAACCTATCAGTCACCCATCTAGCAGGACTTGACAATCCTGAAGGCAGGGTACTGGGTTTTACATGAGAGGGTGCCCCTGCATGAGCAGAGCCCCTCTGCAGCCTTCAGAGACCATTCTCCCGCTTTGTCAGTGACGCAGCCAGACATATAGGTAGAGGTGCATTATATGCTCGCGTAAAATCCTATCTCGAAAACGGCTGCAACAAAACATGTGGTGTTTGGTGTCAAACACCTTGGAATCATACCTCCACACCTTTAACCGGTGTGGGAGGTATGATTCCACCCTTCTGAAGCAAGCATCGTGGGGTCACTGGTCTTCCAGGTACCAGCCTTCTCGACCCGCGCAGCACAAAATGGTTGTTGCTGACCAGAGACACATTTCTGCCCTCCTGCTGCTGAGCCAAGCTCGAGCAGGGGAAGACAGGACAATAGGCATCCTGTCACAGGGAGGTGTGACCACCTCCCAGACAGGATTTAGTGTATTGGGGCTGGGTGGGTGCACTTCCAAAGTGCTTGAAAGTCTGCATCTGGGGCACACTTGGTGTCCCTGTGCGTAGTCCAGTTCAAACCAGTCCTGGGAGCCATTGGCTCCTGCTCTGGGGCAAAACTGGACAAAGGACATGGGAGTATCCTCCCCACTGTCCTGACCCTCCCCTGGGAGGGTCCCCTGGATCTGTCCAACCCTGTCCCATGGGTACAAAAGGGCTTACCTGGCTGTAGAACCCTAGATTCGACATGGACAAGATTCTGATCAAGAAACCACTGACCTTCGACCATCTGGACACTCTGGACTTTGCTGGACCTCGACTGGGCCCAACTTCGTCTCCCTCTCAGTCCAAAGCATTGTCTGTGCACGTGTACCATACAGGCTCCGTGGAGCATCAAGGACAACTGAAGTATCTCCCTTGGGGTGAAGGAGTCACTCGCCTGCATTCGCAGGCACCATAACACAACTGACTGGTCTGCTGATCCTGAGCTACTGCAGACTTCAAAGACTCCAGCAACACAGGAGGTGGGTTTCTATGTTAGTTGAGATTGACCTGCCCTCTCACCAAGTTTGAGGCCAGTATCCCTCGTGGGGACAGCATAACTTGAAACCCTGTGCACCGCATACATTTGCAAGTGCATATGTTTGTTGGCATCCCCCAACTAAGTGCATTGGGCTATCAATAGCTGCAATCCCTGCGCACATTACACACAAAAGACTTTGGCCTCCTCACATTCTGTGCCCTGCAAGCTGTTGTTTTGTGAAACTGCTAGAGGTCCCCTTGTGACTATTGTGCCTTTGGCCTGTGGGTCCATTTGAGGGACAACACTGCTTTTCTTGGGCTCCCCTTGTTTCTCCAGATCTGCCCTAACTCCCCTTGCTGTGGTGAGTCTCCTGGTCCTTGCTGGGCCAGACTGTGACCTTCCTCAACCTTCTTCATGGGTTGCAGCTGCCAAGGCTTGTTGGTGCTCCTGCCAGACACCGACCCCTCAGCACTCTACATCCTTTGTGAGACAGCTCGTATCCGGCTCTTGGTTGTCCTCGACATCTCCTGGTCCCCGAGGCCTCAGAGTCAAGGTCTCCCTCTTCACACCTGAAGCACCCGACATCGGTGGGCATTCATCTACCGAGCCCCTGGTCACTCCTGAGTGACCCAGACTCTGTCCCCTCTGCTTTCAGGTTCCTTCCTTCAAGAATCCACCTGTGGGTTCCACCGGACACTTTTCTTCTTTCCAGCAGTGACATTTCTCTGAAGACTCCCATTGAGAACGACAGCGGTTTCCGATGCCACTTTGACCCCATGCACCCGGCTTCCCTGGGATAGGTAACTCTGGTACTTCGGTATCCACGGGTGGGGTGGATCTCCAACCTTCTATGTTCTAAAGGGTTTCTTCGTAATCCACTGGGAAGGGTCCTTAAACACTAAAACTGCAACCGCGACTCTCCCATTGAATTATACGTA
Source organism: Calotriton arnoldi (assembly GCA_963921515.1). NCBI lineage: Eukaryota > Metazoa > Chordata > Amphibia > Caudata > Salamandridae > Calotriton > Calotriton arnoldi. The sequence continues at coordinate 41,214 of CAWUFW010025594.1, forward strand.
GCACGCAGTCGTGTTGTCACACTGCACCCGTCCTCCGTGGGGTCCCTACTTACTCACCTTGGGTGGTTCATTGGGGTCCCAGCGATTCTACAACCTCTAGACACTGTCTTGGCTCGAGTCGAGGTTCTTATACCACTATTTTAGTGTATGGTTTGGTATCCCCCTGGAACCCACTGTGTATTAGTGCTACTTACGATTGTTTCTGTGCTACAGTATTGTGTGCTTTGTGTTTATCTGTGTGTAGCAGATACTGTGAGGTATTTAAGGTGGGTTATAATAATAAATACATATTTTTATAACTACTGTGACTTTCTCCTTTCATTTAACCAATACAATAATGTTGCATTCTGGTAAAACAAGCTGCTTAACATTCCTTCAAGACTAAGCCTGAAGGCTTCTCTCCACAGCTACCACCAGGATAGCTTTCTAAGGTTATCTTTGACCTCTTAAATCACCATAAGTGTTGTTTGGACTGGTGCAAGGTCCCCACCTTAATTAGTGGACATAATATACCAGACTAAATTCTCACAGAGGTGATGGGTGGAATGCTTGAATTAATCTAAGCCACTGCCGATCACTCAGGCCACATTCCAGTCCATTGTTTTTAGACCATTATACCACATTAGACAGAGGCCTACCTTATGCAAATCGTTACTGACCTTCCTCCTCATGGGAACAGTACTTCACCAAATGCCAGACGAGCCTCCCTCCAGAAGGGAACACAAGCACCCCAAACTGGTTTTGGCTTCTTTGGACCTCCTGATGTACTTACAGCATCAATTACAGCAAGGTGATTGGTTTAATGCTTGAAAAATCTCACCTGCTGGCGATCGCTCAGGGCACATTCCAATACATTTTTCTTCACCTCGCATGCCACTGTAGATAGAAAACCTGCCTTATGCAAATCAGTTCTGATCCTGCTCCTTGTGGAAACAGTCCATAATGAACTGATAGGCAAGGCCCCCACCACAAAAGAACAGATGCAACCCCAGGCTGGCTTGGGCCTTTTTGGTGGTCCTGTTTTATTTTTCACATCAACTACAATATACAAAAAGGTGATGGATGGCATGCTTGAATTAATCTCAGCCACTGGTGATCGCTCGGGGTGCATTCCAATCCATTGTTTTTTGACCACCATGCCACTCTCGAAAAGGCCTATGACTCCACATGCAATGAATTTCACAAATGTCTTGGAGTCCTTTGGGACCACAATTTAACTAGGGGTTTTCCCAAGTCTGTTAGAATAATTTTTTCATAGAATAACATTTGTGTAGTATTTGTAACTATCTGGAGCCCAAGACAATCTTGCTCATTTACCTTTTTATTTCCATAATCCTGCAATTTTTTTTTACTTTTTGCTCTATATAAGTGCAATCGATGTGCACCAAAAGGCGGATCTTAGATCCGCTGGTTAGGGCTTTGGTGGTAAATTGTTTTTCTAATAAATTGCACACAAATCTAATATACTCTGATAATCAACATTTAAATTTTCTTAGCACAAACATTACAGTGGTAAAAAATTCAAACTTCCAAACAAAAGTCATGTAACGATTTTGTTCAATGTTCTTGGAATTCTTCTAATTAAAATGTATGTTCGGTTTGACGGTTCTTTGCAGGTAATTAGGTGGTGTGCGAACACCTATTGCAAAACA
>CAWUFW010025595.1:0-42843 GCA_963921515.1 Calotriton arnoldi
AGGGCCGCCCTGCTGAATTGGCCCCCTGCGGGGGCCGCGGACAGCCGCATAGCCAGCACTAGGGTGTCACGGACCTGCTGGCAGGGAGGACACGACTGGCTCTGCTCAGGGGAGCTCTTAAGAACGCTAGCTGGCACATTTCGTTAAGCTGGCAAGGATCAGGCCCTTATGAACAATCCGCCAACAGATTGTAAATCTGAAGAAACTGGGATATAGTAGAAATTTCATAACAGCTGTGTGGGCTGGCTGCTTTTAAATAAGGTCACCACGGCCTCTAAAATCTAATAATAAGACTGGCCCAGACCGTGCAGGCAAGCCCTGCGTGCGTCACGCTTGCGTGTCAGCACTGCATAAATTGGCATGCCTTGTTTTAGAAGGCGGCGCGCGGCCTGGGGGGCATTTTTGATAAAGTCAAAATGGCGCAACTTCCTCCAAGGCACATCAGGTGGGCGGAAAAAGGATTACACGCGCCACAAAGAGCTGCGTCTCATAGCAGGATAACCGCACGGGTGATCACGCACGACATGAAAATACTTCTCACCTAGGCTCAAAGAAAAGACAACACTACCTCATAAGGCAAGTAAGCGCTAGTACACACATGCTATATATAATACAATACAACACCTGCTGGGTCTCAATGCACACGTTTAAACTTTGTGAGCAAATTTGCTCTCTCCTTGCCAAACAGCAAGAAAAAGAATGTTGTTCTTGCAAGCACAAACCCGGCAAATATAACTTTTTTTACTCTAAATCTGTTTTATTGTTTTTTTCTATAAAGTAGCACAATAACAAAAAGACATTGTAGGGGTTCACATTGCAGTTAATGAAGCTGGAAAAAAAAAACAGAGCAAGAATAGCTGTGCAGGGAATATAACTTTCAAAGAGTTCGATAAACTTGTCTCGTCATTAAGGACGGTTGTGTCTATTTTTATTTTACCTTACACCCCCAGATTATTAATTCTGTGGTCACAGTGGGCAGGGATGTGCTGCACTTCTCATTTTAAACCAAAAAGCCATTTTATATTTTTTTAATGAAAAGTGCATAGAGCTGCTATAGATAGAATGTGGAACGTGTCACATGCCCTTAATACAGTAATTTCAACTCCACGTACGTTGATCAGTCTATACCTCACTGTCATGCTTCTCCCTGTTTTCCATTGCTCAGCCTTCACTCACTGTGTATGCCCTGGTGCCTCCATCTCGTCTTCTTAAGGCATGTGGAGAAGTTGCTGTTTCACAGCACTCTGCCTATATAGGGACAGCGCTGTTTTTAGACTGAAGCGTCCTGGTTTGGTTCCTGGGAACGAGCGCTCTCAGAACAAGTGACCTTTTGCAGGGATAGCCAGGGGGGCCCTGATGCTGGGGACCAACATTTTCCAGTCCACGTCGATGTGAAATTTCAGTCACGGCGACGGGGCAGCCACAGGCACACGTTACTCTTAGTCAGAGCGTCATCGTCACTTCCGTCGCCCATCAATATGTAAACAGTGGGACTAGGAAGTGATTTGAGGAGATAATAATGGATTTTAATGAAGGCATGCACGGTGAAATGTGCTGGTTACTTATCGATAATTCTTATTACGCTAATTACCCTTCCCAGGGCGGGCACTAAAATGGGTTGACCGGGATAGGGCCCTGGGCAGAAAGAAAACGTGGTGTTTGTTGTGGGGGCGGGGGGCCGTTGCGGTGTGACGGCAGGAGGTGTGAGGAATATGGGAAGAGGGCAGGGAGTTGATAGGGTGCCTACAATTACACTGAGGTACATTAAGGGCTGATCACAAAGTCTTTACCAGGACCCCATTGAGACCAAGTGGGATGGACAAGCAGCTGCTTGCCTGACGTTAGGTCAGGCAGCTCCCTGCTGCGCTCCTTGGAATATTGGCGCCCCGGGCTTGGGCCCAGCTCACCCGTGCCTAAGGCCGGCCCTGTCCCTTTCTTATCCACTTACTTACTAATTGAGGCGTGCCCACCTCCCCCAGGCACCACATGACCTTGCTGCACCACAAAAACGACCTTCTCCCCCTTCCCCTACCAGTCCCTCGCTGCCGTCCCATTGGTCCTGAAGGTTGATAAAGTCATCAGCTTCAATGGCGCGCGCTGTAATACTCAGCAATCTCAAAAAGTGCACAGCGCACTCTCAAAATGTATTCATTTATGAGGACTGGGATTGGGGATCCATAAAGGGGAAACAAATGGTATGAGGCGAGTATGTCCCACCTCTATTGAAACATGTATTGATTGTTTTTATAATGAATAATGTATTAACTTATATGCTTTAAAAGCGGAAGAAGAAGAGGGGATACCTCCTCAACCTTATGTCAGGAAACTCTAAGTATAGAGTGGAATCCACTGGCTGAATTTCCTCTCCAATATTATTAGAGATCACCGCCTGGCTCAGTGATGTGAAGAGTGTGGGCGCTGTGGCAATTTCTTCATAGCCACAGCACTGAATGGTCTGCTAAATGGACTCCATATTCAAAGCCTCTCTCGTCAAACTGTTTTGTATTGAGAAAATAAACTTCCACATCAAGATTTTGTTTATTAAACTCTAAAAATAAATGCCCCTGGCATGCACAGAGCTTTCTCCATGTGTGTGGGAGCATTCTACCATTTCTCTGTCTGTGCCCAATATGGCTTTCATTCGGACATTGGCATGGAAATTAAGTGAAGGTTATTCGGCCCTAAATTTGCCGAATGTGCCAGCAAGTCAGAGTTTTACATTGATGGAACCAATGGAGATATCAATCCTTGTCTCTGGTGAGCTCTCGTCTTGATTCTCTGTGTGGGATGTGCCCAAATCTGAATCCAGCAGGTGATGAAGAGAGGGCTTAGCTGCTGCAACGATCCCACTGGACTCAGGGCAGGCTTTAGCACTCGTGCGGCCTGGTGTGACAATCCTTTTTGGAGCTCCCCCTCAGTGGCCTCCTTCTCCACGGATTCACTCACTACCGCCCTCCGCCAGTGCCTCTGATCTTTCCATAGCCCCTCTGTCACATGTATAGAATTTGTTTTATAGCGCTACTCGTACCAGTGTCAGAGTACTTTACATCACACACATTATACAGAGACAATGAATCTTACGTGTGTAAATTCGTCTATAGGAAATGTTACATAAGACAATGAGGATTACAAGGTGTAGTAATCACATGCCATCCATACTAGTTGGCAGTATATTTTAAGAATGCTTGGTCTGGAGAAGCACAAACTCTGGATTTAAAATGTACCACAGTGGTTGGGGTTGGCTTTATTAATAAGAATGTATTTCTACCCAAACTAACCCTTTTTAGCAACAGTAGGATAACAAAGACTGGGAAATAACATAAGGCTCTAACCCTATTCCTTGCAGTTTGCATACAGCTCTTTGATGGCAGATCATAGGTCATTGTACTATATTAGGGTTGTAACTTATGATTGAACTGCAAGTAACAAAAGGATCTCTGTGACAAAAACAGTAACCCACTGAGCTATCCACATAAAATACAATTCTGTGAACTGCATGGTACACGCACTTTGCAGCTTGCATATTAACCCTCTGCACTACTTTATCACGAGTCAGAACTGCCACTAGACAAAACTCCGATCTCTCTGCAGCAGGAACATTAATCATGAGAGTTATCTTGACATTTTTATTGTTGCGTGAAAACTGTCCGACACACAAGGAACGCTGCAGCGGATCCTTTTAAACCCACAAGTTATTTATAAAACAGCCCCCACCCCAGGTCAGCTCCAGGTGCGGTTGCACTGGTCACACCACCCAAGAGCCAGCCCTGACTGGACTATTAGTCAGGACCTTGGAGTACTGTTCAGCACTGCAAACGCTGCTGCCCAGTGAAGGCAAATAATCTAATTGGTTCAAAGTATTCAGATAAGGTTTAATGTGAGTGTCACTTGCTGTACGGCAAGTGTTAAAGCGCCCTCCATCTGTGCCCAAACAACAGCATTATATTCATGTGAAGGACAACTTCTTAGCAATGCCCAACCTCCTAATTAGTGAATCTCTATTTACAGACTACGTGGAGCAGAAAATACAACCTTATTAGGAAATACCCTAAACCTGCAAAGGATGCCGGAGTTCATTCTAAGAGTTCCATAATTGAATCAGTTTTGTCCTTCCCTGTGCAAGAAATTGTTGCTGCCCATCCAGCCAGTCAGAAGTGTTCCAGCTGACTCTGTGTACTGGGGTGATTTCTTCGCCAAGGGTTGGTAGGGGGAGTGCCTATTTGCAGGGCACCTTCATGTATTGCCTTTAGTCATGCTGCAGTCCATTTTCTACCTCCATCCACATGGGCTCATTTTTTATGTTTTTATTCAGCAATTACCATGCTAATATGCTATTCTTTCCCCAATAGTAATTTTTTCATTTTCATTTTGCTCTCCCTGGCTTTTCTATTTTGACTCTTTCTAAAAATCATTATTAAGGTAAAAGTGTGACACTGTGCTACAGTACAGAAATGCACTACAAGCGCCATACACTTGCTGTTTCCAAAGCACTTCTGATGTATGGCAAACTGATGGGTTTTGAAAGCAATTGGACGTCTTTTCAAATTCTTCGCTGACATGGTTGTCTTAAATGTCTTTGGTCTGACCCAAAAGGTGCCTTGCTAGAATGATTACATTATTGGTAATTTCTCTTTCTTTCGAGACACATGTAATACAGCCTTTTGGGTTGGCTGAAACAAACTATCGGTGAATGTATTCAGTAACAGTTGTTGGTTTTCATTCTCAGTGTAGATTTTCTGGATGCACTGTACCCCTCTCAAGATGTTGGTGCTCACCTGTATTAAGCTGTCTTCTCCAATCGATATTACAGTCCCTCTTTTGCCCATCCTTTGCCTCTGAGCCGACCTTTGCTGCTAAGCATCCTTGGATATACAATGTGTTATTCACTCTGACTCTGCTGTTTAGGATTTTGGGGTCTAGAGGGATATGTTCATTCATCCAGTCCAGGTCTCCTGTGGTACATCAAGAGATCCACGTCTTTTCTTTCCAGTTGCAACATTTGGGCGAGATTATTCTTCCAGAGGCCTGTCAGAATCATTTAACGGAAGGAGCATGCCTCCAGAACTTGAGTGATTGGACATCCATGTGCGTAGATGTCCCATCCTAATGACTTGTTTTGCTTCACCTTCCCATAAGAGGCCTGCTAGAGTGGCTGCGATCAATCCATCACCTGCCGCATACACGGGTGGATCAATGGTAACTAGTTGCAATTAAGACGCACTTTTCAGTGTGCCCATATGATGCATCTATTCCAGCAAAGTGAAGAAATTGGCTATGGAATCACACCTGCCCAAAGCAATCTTCATCACCTTTTCACTTAAGCTTGTTGTCATATGATGTAGAGTCGAGGCAGTTCATGTCTTTGTTTATTTTGCTACTCCTATCTATGCTGGCTGTGCTTTGTTGTGTTTATATTGTGTTGTCTAACGCTTCCTGAAGAGCATTCACAGTTAATTGTCCTTGATCTAGTTTTAGGTAGCTTGCAGACAGTTGATGGTCTGCTTCTTTAGCTACTCTTGTGCCAAACTGTTTATTCTTTCATTTTCACTTACTTGCCCCTTCATGTATTGAGGATTGAGTACATTCCATAACTCTCTTTCCTTCTCCCATATTGCCTCTGTGGTTCAAGTATTTGATGTAACAATAAGTGTAGCTCTATCTCCCATGTACCTTGTAAATGTCTATCTTTATCAGGCATATCACACATAAAAAGGTGCATGTAGATAATCAACATTATGCTACCTTATACTTATTGTGTTATTCTCTAGACATACGTCGATGGTATATGCATATTAATTTATGTCATTGATTTGCGTTGCCATGTTTTCTTGCCCCTCACTCTTTTGTGATACTAGTTCATGGCAGCACACAACACATTAATAGCTATTTTCAAAGTACCTGTAGCTCTTGTTCCCTGTTTGTCAGTTGTCAGACTGTGAAGGCCACTGGTATACACCTTTCCTTGTCATAATTAGCTACATATTTTTCATAGAATGGGTCATTCATGCTAACCTTTGCCGTGCTAAGGTTAACTAACTCATCTGCCACCTGAAACACCTGCATTGCAGTGAGTGTGCATGTAACCAGCAACTGAGAGTGAGGTATAAAGCCATCTATTACTCCTGTGGGATCCTTACAACTGGTAGCACTGATGCCTTGTATAACAAGGATGTTGGTACGCTTTTCACTCCCTTTACACTTACATGAGTCTGAGACAAAAACCAACCCTCTTCGCCCATTACGAATATAGTAAACAGTCATATTTCCCTCTCCTCAGCTTCGCCAGGTTGGTGCGGTGTGAACTTTGAAAATATCAGTGGATTATGCAAGATATACAAGAACAATGTCTATATGTAATACATAACTTTTGTTGTGTATGGCTGGTATTGCAACGTAACCCATAGGCTAACTTTTGACTGTGTCCTGTCATTCTGATGTGGTCTACAGCGATTGTTGCTGTACGTGATACTTGTGTTATTAGCTGATGGATTGTGTTGACACTTAGCGGTCATTGTGTTTGCCACAAAGTTAGAGTTGCGGGCCAGATGAATCCTTAGAAAAAGAAGAAGACATTTTTGAAGGTCGCCAATTGTTAGCTTTTGTGTTTTTTAGCCTCTTTATTTGCTTTTTTCCTGCCTGTTCCATTGGCCTTCCTGCTTTTCTTCCTCTGTGACCTACCTATAAGCTTGAGGTGCATTTTCAGCTTCTCTTGTAGTGACATACTTTGTCTATGATATATGGACCCATCGGTATCCCAATGCTGGGTTGTGCACCTGATACACTACTTGTGACATTTTATCAGTGATTGTGTGAGGACCCTCCAAGGTAGCTATAAAGGCAGGGGAGGTGTTGCTATTGTCTGTAGATCATACAATGGCCACCAACCTGCATTTCTTTCCTGTCACTGCCGTGATCAACATATTGCTCATTATAGTTCACTGACTTTTGTCAGACTGCACCATGTGTGCGTGTAACTCTTGTACCAGCCTCAGGGGTTCCTTAACATACACTTCTGAAGCCAGCTCAAGCTAATTTTCTGCAGTGTTTTGAGGTGGCGTATGGCAATAGTTTCACCTTAGTATGATTCTTCCAAACAGTGCTTCATATGGCCTCCTGTAGCTGAGTGCTTTTGTCTGTGCAATTGTCACAGAACAGGTGGTAGCAAATCTTTCCATGAAGTGCCTTGTGAAGAAATGACCATTTTCATGCCTCTCTGTAATTCAGAATTTAGTCTCCCTACTTTTCTTGAAGTTGGTGGTGTAGGGGATGTGAAATTCTTGTTCTATCCCCAAACTTCGTTCAATATTTCACGAGTTCTGTCAGATCTTGAAATGGGATCAGTTGACTGCCGAATTGAAATCTGAACCTACAAAATATGTGCTTTACCAGCCCTTTTCACGCTGTAAATGATGGGCAGTTGACAGTAGGGATAGCCTCTAGCCATCTGGATACACTATTACAACTAAGATGTACCTTTTGCCTGTCTTAGTTCTAACTAAAGGTTCTAAGACCAGTCCATGTGTATCGCCTGCCATGGTCCTTTCACTGATAGTCCCTGTTGCAGGGTACCTTTCCTCTTGAGTGTTTGATCATGTCTTAAGCACGACAAGTGTCAATATGACTTGGTAGATCTTTTTCCCACGAAGGCCACCACCATAGGTTAAGTAACATATCTTCAGTGTTTTGTCCCTTGGGGTTATTATAGTTTTCATGACACGTGTAAAACCATTTTGTTGCCAAGATGACACCAAACAAAGGCAAGTTCTAGTGTTTATTTAGATCTCCTCTGATCACCAACCTATACAGCTACTGGTTCACACAGCCTATCAACGTTCTCTCCAAAGCTTCTCTCCTAAGGTTGCCACAGCCAACATTCTAAGGCAGCCTCTCAACCAACTGAAGGGAAGTACCAACAGGAAAAGGGAAGGGGGGAGAAAAGGGAAAAAGGGGGGCAGTGGAAAATATGCATAACCATATAGGATATAATTTGGAAGCAGTAAGAAAAATAGGAAACATTATTTGGTATGAGAATATAACACATTTCCCACATTTGAATGGGTATTACAAACTGTGCATTCCTGAACTGATGTGCTTGTGTTACCATGTGTTGACCCTATTCCTGAGTAATCTGTGCAGTATTTGTGTGCGACAATTTTGTCTCTCCGCTGTCCTGTGCATGCTGTATGTCCTTTCTCTAGACGGTATGTGAATTCAGCTTCTTTGCTCTGCAGTTTCCTTAACATTTGCAACTTTTCTTCTCTTGTTGTTTGCTGTTTAGATTGGGCTCGTGTGACGGCATGATTCTTTTTGTCTGTTTGCATGCCTGTTCTGTGGAAATTCCATGCCCCGCCTAGCTCCTTCTACAGCAAAGACATCAGCGATTGCATTTTCAGCTGCAAATGGTCCTTGTTTGCTATGTTGTTTTACTTTTGAAACAATAATCCTGTCAAAGTGAGATGCTGTGTCATGTGCCATTCTCCAGAGATTTTCATATTTGATTGGCTCCACGTCTGTACTACGGAGGTCTGGTGTGGTCCAGTCATTGAGGTAGATTGTGCAGATTCGAAAAACAAAGTCTGAATCAGTGGCGGTCCTTATGTGGGTTGTGTTCTCTTGCAATTGCTATTCAGCATGCATTAAAGTCAACATGAGACTGCCACTACTGCACATTGTGCAGATCTATTGGTTGTTTCACTGTCAAAGTGCCAGTGACTGGAAGCCCATTGCCATCCATGTAGGGTTGTGTACATAGGCAAACGTTTTTCTTGGGGACATGGTTTGAAAATTGGATGAGGCACAATAGTGACTTCTATGGGGCATTCGCGAGGGGTGTCCTGTAATGAGGCATCAAGACGGGACTAGAAGGGGTGACCGGAAGACAGTCAATGCCTCTGCTCTGTAGAGACGGTATCCATTTGGCTATTCCACCTCTGCTGACATTCCCTAGATGCAACTTTCCTCATATTAGGACATTCAGTTGGGTGTGATGGGTCCCAAACATTTTTTGGGGTTGTCTATAATGTAGTGGTGGAACTTGGCCAATACCCAATACACAGTAAAAACTCTTCGCTCACTGCTTGCTGCAACACTGCACTAACGGGGAAAGAATTTGGGAAGGAAACACAATGGCAACCTATTTGCCTCTCATCAATTGAGATAATTGTCGTAGTGTCTGTTGTCCAAATGAGCCATAAATAAATGGGAGATTAGAATTGGGACTGACTAATGCTGGTGCATCCTGTAGACAATGTTTTAATTTAGCAACTGAGTGAGTATATTCTAACTACATCCATGTCTTTGCACATATTAAGTCATACAGAGGTTTAGCATAGTGTGCAAACAAAGGTGTAAGCATTCTTGAAAGAGCCAATATCCCTAACAGCAAAAGTGAAAGGCGGTATATGCTCTGCTACTTTCCATGAGGGGACAACACAAAACCCATTTCTCACATCAAAAGAAGGATATACTGATCTTCGCAACAAGCTCAAGGAAAGCGGTTACTATCTGTGCCAAAGCTGTTAGATCTTCATTTAGTTCCCGGTCAGCAGTCATCTTGCTGTCCTTTGGTGTTTGTCTGTTTTGCAATTGCCAGCAGTTGGCATAGAACCCCCCCCCCCCATGCATGTGTGCCTGCAATCACATTTGGCCCAATAGTTCTTTAACTACTGTCCTAATGCAGTGTGTGCTGTCTCTAGGAATGGGGTACATCTTCTTTTGTACTAGGTTTCTTATTATCTTAATCTCTATCAGTAGTTTGATGCTGCCTGCATCCATTTTGGCTCTGCTCATAATGGGGCTAAATGTCCTAAAGATGTTTAGGAATCGCTGGTCTGTAGTGGTTGTAGGAGTTGGTTGGGTGGATGCTATCATGTGTATCAGACGTTGTGATGACAATGTGAATTGGTCTGGATGTGTACAATGTGACCATTGCCATAGGGTCATATTGGAGATATCTACAACAAAATTGTAGTGCCTCATATCTTTTCTCCCTAGCATTTATGCCAGTTGCCACCTCTGTGTGCAATTGTAATTCAATTCCCCATAGAGATGCTGCGGTTTTGATGGGTGATTCATGCTTTGGAACATATATGCTTTGCAACATCATGGTGTATATGATTGGTGGTTGTGCATGATCATGTGCTGCCATTTTCTTTGCTGCATCAATAGCTAGTAACAATGTGACTACACCCCCTGTATGGTTGCCTTTATTTGTGCTTGACACAACTGATCTGCCTGTAAAGGGGCTATTTTGGTTAACACTTCTGGCAAAGGGGATTTATTACTGTCTCAGTCTGCTAGTACCGAATCTCCCTTTCAGGGTGTCTAGGAACACGACATCCTCATACTCTTCAGAGTAAAAAACAGCAACTGGTACACTCCTAGTCCTTGGACCTGCTGTTGCTATTTTTGAATTCTGCCTAGGGTTTCCTCTGCAGCCTTTGTTGCCTGACACTGGTTTATATACCATGGTCTTATGATGCCTTCTGCAGTTCTAACCATGAAAGAGTTACTTTATTTAACGCAAAACTTCCCTGTGTTAATCCATCATTTTTTCATTTAGTCATTTTCCATCAACCCTGTTCCTGCCCCTGCTCCTGCTTCATCCTGTGCTCCAACTGTTATATTTTTGCCAGGTGACTGGGCACTTTTTTTGCATTTTTCACCTAAGGGTTCTAGGTCACGCACATCATGTAATGGCTGAAAGGATTGCTGTGTTCTCCAAAACACATCTACTCTCTGTAGAAATCTTTCAAATTCAGCTGATGTTTTCACTATGGAGAAGGAATTTGACTGGCTACAATAGCAAACCTGGTGCTTCCCTGGACTCAAAATTGAGTGAGGGAACTGCATGTTTGAGGATGTGGGAGGAATGCTGAGTTACAGTCCCCACGCTCTACGAAACTCTGAATCCGGGTCTAAGCTGATGGTGGAGGAAATTCAGCTGGCGGATTCTACTTTGCATTTAGAGTTTCCTTCAGAAATTGGAGGTTTTTAGTTCCCTCCAAATTCCGAATGAGATCCCAAGTGTTGATCAGTAGACTGATTTTCAGTATGTATTAACTAAATGTTTATGTTACATTACACCTACATCCACGCCCCTTCATTTCCTGATTCCTTTGTGTGCGGGTTACACCAAAGTGGCACTTCAGCGACAGCACAACAGGGCCTCTAGGGGATAATACTAGGTCACAGATGAAAAATTTGCTTTGACTATTTTCATAGGCATGTACACCATTCTGTTTAATGTTCATGGTACTATCACATGGGGCACATACATTCTGATAATCATGTTTTTACAATTTAAAGTTTACTGCATGTCCGTGGTTCTGAGGATTTTGGCAGCCAACAAATAAAGACTTTTAATAAAAGAAAGGAAGGCATGGGTACTTATCTTACCTTTGGAAGCCAGGCATATGCGCAAAACAACAGAATGGCGACAGCTAAGTGACAGGCAGACCATCTACCTTATAGACAGACACACCGGCCTCCATTACAAGTACCTTAGCTATACTAGGCCATATTTCAGCACCCATTATTACTGATGCAGGAAGTTTCGCTGATGTTCTGAGAAAACATAGAAAGGATATTATGAGACACAAATACGTTGTCTTAAATACCGTGATGCCAAAAATATTGTGGGTCAGAATATCGCAGGTAAGATTATTGTTTTTGTAGTATATTAATATTGTATATAGTTGTGGACTATATCATTATAATTTATATTGTTTTAAGTGTATTTTGTATTTTTGGCATTAATATGTTGTTTTTTCAAAATATGCTTGTAATCTTTTGCATAATAACTTTAGGAGCAGGATGTTGGGTTTAGAGGGAAGTATGATGGGAAATAGTAGTAGTAGTAAAACTTTATTTCAGCCAAAAGGCCATAAAAGTGCAGAGTAAAAACAAGATACACAGAGTTTTACAACAATCATAAATCAAAGAATATCACAATAAATGGAGATCACAAATTGCAGGTGTAAAATACATTAGGAGTAAAACGACATTCAGATAAAGTGCATAGTGACATAGCGACATATGACTATACAGTACTCAGTTAGAAGAAGACGTACTACAACGAAATACCCACTAGTCTTAAAAGTGCAGCTGCCAACCAAATCTGTCTGGAGCATGGCATAATGGAAATGGAACAAATAGAAACATTGTGTACATTTACAAACCTTGGAACTAGAACATCGAAGCTAAATAGGTTATGTAATCGAGTAGAAAAGAAGAAAGGAGGAGGATAAACACCTCAATTGAGGGTCCGCTATGTGCTCCTACAACTATGATGATTGAATCTAAATACTTGAACGACATTTGGGAGAGGTCCAAATATCCATTATAACCAATAAGTAGACAAGCTGGAAAATGGCGCCTACCAGAAACTAGAGATTGAAGGCCACACAGCCAAGCCCTATTGCCAGGCTGACCCCCTTGAGGGGTAACAGAAGGATAACACTCACTAACCTCAAGTAGAGAGTATGATTAGGCTCTCTAAAGACTGGGAAGCCAATGATGTTTAGGGATGGGGGGTTAAATGGGATATAAAGAAAACCTACGTGCACTCATCTATCCTATAAAGATCAACTATCGCTACGTATAGTACGGACAGGGAGCAGAAAGATCAAATGATATTCAAAAGTTTAACATAAGTTCTTCGAATCAATGGAGAGAAATTTAGAACGTATGGACCACGCAGTGGGTAGATATCTACTGATGGTGAATGCCATAATCCTTGAGGAGTCGGTTATAAAGATCCTGGGGGCCACCAGGAATCTATCAATGCCCAAGATGAGACACAAGGGGTGAAACCATTTGCGCCGAGGGTGCAAATAGAACGGGCAAAAAAACATGAAATGATCAACATCTTCAAGTTTACGTCATCGGAAGAAGATCTTGGGACCATGAGCTGGTAAAGGCCCTTAGTGGCAAAAGCTGAAGCGAAATTTAATGTATAGGCTTTTCTTCACATGAGGGGTAATCTCATCAAGGTAGCCCTCAAATTTAGGAGCAGGGTTACAAAGCAGGAATTGTAGTGATGGGGAGCCTAGGTTAGTTGATTGGTGCCACTAAAAAATTCCCATACGCTTTCTTTAGGATAGTCTTAGAGTTAGGAGTGATGCATTCGGGAGAAGTGAAAAAAGTCCGCAAGCCAAAGTTTGTGAACCAATCCTTGATGTGGGTGATCCACTTGATCTTATTGTCTAGATCTGGACTCCTAATTTGAAGAACATCCCTTCTATACAAATCCAATTCCTGGTTGGACCAAAGTCTGATCAAATAATGAAGGGGTCTTAGAGCAGGAAGATGAGCTATACCTTTGTGAGCTGTATCTAGAATGATAGGTAGGGTAGGGGCAGACTAGGGAAGTTTGAGCAAGGATTAAAGAAACTTAAGCTCCTTAGATTTTAGTAAATTACAATTTGTATGTCCCCATTACTCAGCGCCATGAAGTGCAGCTGTTTGGATTTTAGCTCTGTAGACCTTCAGTGCTGGGGAGGTAGCCTGCAGTTGCGAGGTTTTGTGCATTTTTAAAATGCTAGCCGAGGAGTGAGGAATAATCAGGCTGCTTTTAAGAATCTGGGGCGACCAAGAAAGGGAGTTAGAAATCCTTACCCCAAGATAATTGAAAGTTTGGACGAGCTGCAGGGGTGTCAAACCTAGGGTGAATTGATACTTAAGGCTTCTATGGGGTCTGAAGGCCATTAGTTTGGTCTTTTGCGTGTTAATTTCCAAACCTCTTGAGAGACAAAAATCCTCAAATTAAGTTGGAAGATTTTGTAGGCCAGAAGGGGTTCTAGAGAGGAGAAGAGTGTCGTCCCCGAAGAGGAGCATAGGGATCTTAATTCCGCTCAGCTTCAGGACGTCAGCCTTTTCAACATCTAGCTGGTCGACGACCCCGTTGATGAAGAGAGAAAATAGAGTGGGTGCCAGTATGCACCCTTGAGGCACTCCCCTGTGTACGGGGATGGGGTCAGTTAGTTCACCCCCATGACCCCATCTGATCCTCGCAAAATTAGATTGATAGACCTGACAACAATGTTTAAAATGTCAGAGGGAACACCCATTCACCAAGGACCTCCCAGAGAATACGCCTGGGAACCTTGTGCACGAGGCCCTGAAGTCAACAAAAGACACGTAGAGGTGGTCTTTGGATAGGATGATGTATTTCCAAACAATAAAAATGAATCTGAGCACTTGGTCTAGGGTGCTAATCTTGCGCCGAAACCCTGCCTGGAAAGGGGACAAAATATTAGCTCATCTACCCAGTCCAGGAGCTTTGTGAGGAGCTGGGATAAAAATATTTTTGGGAGGTTGTCTTCAAGGCTTATCGGCCTATGCTTTTTGAGTTCACTTCGGTCTCTCTTTTGGAAAATTAAGATAATGTGAGTCTTGGACCACACAGAAGGAAGATCAGTCTCTTTGAGGATTTCGTTTGAAAGAAAGGGATGTAAAAAGCCCAAATGTCGAACTCAGATTTAAATAGATCGCTTGGAATGGCGTTGTGACCAGGGGCCTTACCTTGGTGTAAAAGATTAACATGCTGTTGAGTAAATTAAAGGTTGTAATGTTATAAATTTGCAATTTTGTTATTTTTTTAAAACTTTCTATATTTGTATATAAATAATTATTTTTTTATGAAACTGTATATTGAATTTTTAATTTTTTTTGGAGTTTTAATTCAGTAAAGAAAATTGCATTTTGTTGTAATATTCTTATATTCTTTAAAATGTGTAATAAGTATGTTTTTCTGTGTTTACATTTATAAAACCTTGTTTGTTACTTGATACGTAAAAATCATTTTTATAATTATTTAATAAAATTAATATCTTCTATTAATTGTAAAATAAGTTATTAATTGTAATTAGGGCTCCCGGTTTTATGGTATTTATATTTTAGGCATTTCCGTCTGTATTTATCCATATTTATTTCTTGCTAATTTTACCAGTATTTATCCATATTTATTTAAGGATTTGTGAAAAATGAAGCTGAAATGTGTATATTTCTGCATTTATTTAACCAGTTAACATACACTTGTGCCTGAACGCCTGACAGGTTTCAATGATATATACACACTCAGATGATAAAATATGCACTTATAAGAAATCATGCAAATTTTAGTATCAAGGTTGTGCAAATCTACTGCTGTTTAAGGCTCTTTATTAAATTTACTTTATTTTTTTTAATCCCCTTGTCTGTCAATCTGCACAGCTATTGGCCTGGCAGTCATGACTGATATCATTTAGAATCACTCAAAAACAACCCAATTTCCGTTTTTATCCACATTTAAAAATAAATACAGACAGGAAAATAAATGTTTTTCTGTCTGTATTTATCTGTAAAAATCAGTAAAAACGGAAAACAGGGAGCCTTAATTGTAATATATTTTGGTCTTAAACAAGGGTGATTTCATAATTTGTATATTTACTCATTGGGTTGTAAAATTGCATGTAATTTAATTTAAAACTTAAACTATTGATAATTTGTATTCCTAATTTTTTTTTTTTTAAACGTTAAAACGTATTTAAAAAATGATTATACTTGTCTCTTTTAAAGTTATACCTCATATTTGTTATTTTCATAGTACTTCCAATCTACCTTATTTATGTCATGTGATATACTTTTTGGGGATAATTAGATTGGCTTTCTGTATTGTATTATTTCTAGTGTTGTATCTGTTACAATTTTGTGGGAGTAGGTAATTTTTATATTAAAAGTGCATCACTTTCTCCAAGTTTGAAGTGGCAATAGCATATGTGATTCCTTGAAAGTACAATACTTTCTCGAATATGGTTAAGTTTTCAGTTGGAATAGTAAATCTGAATCTCCCAAAGTCCAACACTTTCCCCAGAGTGCTTAAGTTTAGAGTTGGAATAGTACATCTGTTCCCTCCAAAGCCCAGCTCTTTTACTAATGTGCTTAACTTTGGAGTGGGAATAGTAAATATGACGCCCCCAACCCCCCAAAAATTCAACACTTTCCCCAGTATGTTTAGGTTTGGAGTGGGAATAGTAAATTTAACCCCCCAAAATCCAACACTTTCCCCAATGCGCGTAAGATTGGAGTTAAAATTGTAAATCTGAATCTTCAAAGTCCAAATTTTTTCACAATGTGGTTAGGTTTGGAGTGGGAATAGTAAATTTGACCCCTCCAAAGTTCATTTTCCCCAATGTGGTGAAGTTTGGAGCAGGAGTAGTAAACTTCCCAAATTGTAACACATTTTTCAATGTGGATAATTTTTTCCTTCGAATACTACATATTATATTTATAAACATTTAGGGGTCGATTCCGATTCGGGCCGGAAAAAGCACCGACCGACTCGGAGCCGGAATTTATTCCGACCGACACGTACCTGTGGCGCCCGACACGCCAAGTACGATGCAAGGCGTGCAAAATCCGACCGACACGTACTGAACCCAAGCCGAACGACCGAGCCGCACGGAAAACAGCAATCCGGCCGGAAAAACCCGCGAATCGAACCAACCGACACGCACCCGGAACAAATCCAACCGAAACGTACACGCGAACTCCAAATTGCTAAGTACGATGCAAGGCGCAAAAACCACGACCGAGTCGAACGGAGGACAAGCCGTAACACCGACACGCATACCAAACCGAGCCGAAGTAACACAAAATACCGCGACCGACGCGGACACAGCATAGAAAACTGCACAAACACAGCGTGAACGAAACGGAGAAGACCGTACGAGACAAATGCAGGGTCCGACTCGGTCACAAGAACGTTTCCAACATGCACAAAAAGTACTAAGGAAAAATACACAAAAAAAGGCCAAACAAGCAATTACAAAGCCAATAAATACTGGGGGGGGTGGGGACAGAGAACAAAGAAACACCCACAACTCCACCCATATAAAGGACACAAATCCCAACCATGATCCTTTGCAAATGCCATTCTACTGCCAGCACGCAACAGACAGCAACCACACACCCACAGCTCATCCCTCACACAAGCCACACACCATCAGCACACCAACAAATAGCTACCTCACATACACCCAGCAAAACACCCACCCACACACCCTCACCTGCACACCAACACACACATCACTCACCATCACCACCCATCACCATGCCCCCCAAGAAGAATCACAAGTTCCTAGATTGTGAATTGGAAGTCCTGGTAGACGAGATCCTCAGGGTAGAGCCACAGCTGTTTGGCACACTGGTCCAACAGACCCCCATCTCCCAGAAAACCAAGATGTGGGAGAGGATCATCAACAGGGTGAACGCACAATCACCATGTCTGCGCACAAAGACTGACATCCAGAACAGGTGGTATGACGTGCGCAGGAGGGTACGGGAGCTGCTCAAGAAGGATTACCTCCTGAGCCAATACACTGGCAGTGGCCCTCCTGCCAAGCCAGTATACCTCAGGCCCTGGGAGGAGAAGGTGCGGGCCATCCTTCCGCCAGTGAGCGTCTATGGACTAGAGAACATCCCAGAGCCTGGTGAGTACACAACAAATGTACACAATATCCTGCCAAAATACACACACACATCACTGTCAAGGGGAGAGTCAAACCATGCACTCATAGCAATTACACAGCAACCAGAACAGAATCATCCCAAAATGTGTATGTCAGTCAGATAAACACAACACATGCCATCTCAAAGTTACATTTAACCGTGTCATCACATGTACAAACACAACTACAACTACAGCTAGGCAGTGGCACAAATAGAACTAACAAACACATACAAGTAGCCACCACTACAACATCAACACACAGTGAAGACCACTCAAAGGAAGGAATTCTGTGTATGCTGGGCAAGTCAGTGTAGCCAATAGCATCATGGGAGTCGTAGTCACACATATTGCTCACCCCCACAACTGTCCCATCAACACCACCCTGAACCATGCTCACATCACAGGGAGTGGATAAGGACTGACAAGATGGCTGACACTGGCTACTGCTGTGGGGAGCACAAGGCCCTGCTGGCAACTGTGCAACAACCAACAGCAGGACACCACTGACTGACATCCTGAGAGACAACTTGCACTCTCTGCAATGCAAGCACGTTCCATGGTGGGATATCTGGCTGGGTGGGAAGGAGGACTTGCAGCACTGACCATAGTCACAAGCACCTCCCCTCACACACCCCCTCAACACATACTCCACAGAACCCACCTGGGAGAATGCAATGCCTCACATCCTAACTCAAGATCCCACAAAGAACCTCCACCCTGGGTAATGTAGTGTGAAGCACAGGGACACTCTTGGGACTTTTAGCCAAACAACTGCCAGGACAACACTCCCAGCCATCCTGTCAGCACAGGCAGCCCACCCCACAGGGAAGCAGAGTCAAAAGGAAGGAAGCATGGGCATGCTGGGAAGGGGGGTGGAGGCAATAGCATGATGGGAGTAGTAGGCACAGATATCGCTCAGCCTCACAACTGGCCCATCAACACCACCCTGAACCATGCTCACATCACAGGGAGTGGATAAGGACTCACAAGAAGGCTGACACTGGCTACTGCTGTGGGGAGCACAAGGCACTGCTGGGAACTGTGCACCAACAAACAGCACAACACCACTGCCTGACATCCTGAAAGCCAACTTGCACTCTCTTCAATGCAAGCACGTTCCATGGTGGGATATCTGGCTGGGTGGGAAGGAGGACTTGCAGCACTGACCATAGTCACAAGCACCTCCCCTCACACACCCCCTCAACACATACTCCACAGAACCCACCTGGGAGAATGCAATGCCTCACATCCTAACTCAAGATCCCACAAAGAACCACCACCCTGGGTTATGTTGTGTGAAGCACAGGGACACTCTTGGGACTTTTAGCCAAACAACTGCCAGGACAACACTCCCAGCCATCCTGTCAGCACAGGCAGCCCACCCCACAGGGAAGCAGAGTCAAAAGGAAGGAAGCATGGGCATGCTGGGAAGGGGGTGGAGGCAATAGCATGATGGGAGTAGTAGGCACAGATATCGCTCAGCCTCACAACTGGCCCATCAACACCACCCTGAACCATGCTCACATCACAGGGAGTGGATAAGGACTCACAAGATGGCTGACACTGGCTACTGCTGTGGGGAGCACAAGGCCCTGCTGGGAACTGTGCACCAACAAACAGCACAACACCACTGCCTGACATCCTGAAAGCCAACTTGCACACTCTGCAATGCAAGCACGTTCCATGGTGGGATATCTGGCTGGGTGGGAAGGAGGACTTGCAGCACTGACCATAGTCACAAGCACCTCCCCTCACACACCCCTTCAACACATACTCCACAGAACCCACCTGGGAGAATGCAATGCCTCACATCCTAACTCAAGATCCCACAAAGAACCACCACCCTGGGTTATGTTGTGTGAAGCACAGGGACACTCTTTGGACTTTTAGCCAAACAACTGCCAGGACAACACTCCCAGCCATCCTGTCAGCACAGGCAGCCCACCCCACAGGGAAGCAGAGTCAAAAGGAAGGAAGCATGGGCATGCTGGGAAGGGGGTGGAGGCAATAGCATGATGGGAGTAGTAGGCACAGATATCGCTCAGCCTCACAACTGGCCCATCAACACCACCCTGAACCATGCTCACATCACAGGGAGTGGATAAGGACTCACAAGATGGCTGACACTGGCTACTGCTGTGGGAGCACAAGGCCCTGCTGGGAACTGTGCACCAACAAACAGCACAACACCACTGCCTGACATCCTGAAAGCCAACTTGCACACTCTGCAATGCAAGCACGTTCCATGGTGGGATATCTGGCTGGGTGGGAAGGAGGACTTGCAGCACTGACCATAGTCACAAGCACCTCCCTCACACACCCCCTCAACACATACTCCACAGAACCCACCTGGGAGAATGCAATGCCTCACATCCTAACTCAAGATCCCACAAAGAACCACCACCCTGGGTTATGTTGTGTGAAGCACAGGGACACTCTTTGGACTTTTAGCCAAACAACTGCCAGGACAACACTCCCAGCCATCCTGTTAGCACAGGCAGCCCACCCCACAGGGAAGCAGAGTCAAAAGGAAGGAAGCATGGGCATGCTGGGATGGGGGGTGGAGGCAATAGCATGATGGGAGTAGTAGGCACAGATATCGCTCAGCCTCACAACTGGCCCATCAACACCACCCTGAACCATGCTCAGATCAAAGGGAGTGGATAAGGACTCACAAGATGGCTGACACTGGCTACTGCTGTGGGGAGCACAAGGCCCTGCTGGGAACTGTGCACCAACAAACAGCATAACACCACTGCCTGACATCCTGAAAGCCAACTTGCACTCTCTGCAATGCAAGCACGTTCCATGGTGGGATATCTGGCTGGGTGGGAAGGAGGACTTGCAGCACTGACCATAGTCACAAGCACCTCCCCTCACACACCCCCTCAACACATACTCCACAGAACCCACCTGGGAGAATGCAATGCCTCACATCCTAACTCAAGATCCCACAAAGAACCACCACCCTGGGTTATGTTGTGTGAAGCACAGGGACACTCTTTGGACTTTTAGCCAAACAACTGCCAGGACAACACTCCCAGCCATCCTGTCAGCACAGGCAGCCCACCCCACAGGGAAGCAGAGTCAAAAGGAAGGAAGCATGGGCATGCTGGGAAGGGGGGTGGAGGCAATAGCATGATGGGAGTAGTAGGCACAGATATCGCTCAGCCTCACAACTGGCCCATCAACACCACCCTGAACCATGCTCACATCACAGGGAGTGGATAAGGACTCACAAGATGGCTGACACTGGCTACTGCTGTGGGGACCACAAGGGCATGCTGGGAACTGCACACCAACCAAAAGCAGGACACCACTGTCAGCCATCTTGCCATTGCTCTCACACCCACACACACTGAACTCCCCACAAAAGCAAGTAAGTATGGGAATGCTGGCAAGTGGGGTGGAGGCAATAGCATGATGGGAGTCATAGTCACAGACATAGCTCACCCCCACAACTGTCCCATCAACACCACCCTGAACCATGCTCACATCACAGGGAGTGGATAAGGACTGACAAGATGGCTGACACTGGCTACTGCTGTGGGGAGCACAAGGCCCTGCTGGCAACTGTGCAACAACCAACAGCAGGACACCACTGACTGACATCCTGAAAGACAACTTCCACTCCCTGCAATGCAAGCACAGTCCATGGTGGGATAACTGACTGGCTGGGTGGGAAGGAGGGCCGGCTGTCAACCAAATACAACCAATGCAGACCATGTTCACACCCCAACAAATACATAGAAATGCCCAAATAATGCAGGACAATGTGCTACACCAATATCAACCCCTGACTGTGACGACTTAGGACAATGCAATGTACAGGCCCGCACCCAGAGGCACAGTCACAACTGTCAGGTGTGTCAACCATTGATGCCTGCAGAAACATAACATACATTGTGTGTGTCTCCCAAAAACAGGTGATGATGGGGACACAGCAGCAGACGCTGAGGAGTCCCAGTCCCAGGCTCAAGAGGATGCGGAGCTCACTGGTGTCGTACAGCCTCTGCCCTCCTCGGACGAAGAAGACCAACCTGGCACATCCGGTGCAAGTCAACATGCAGCACCAGCAGGACCACCAGCTGCAGCACCAGCAGGACCACCAGCTGCACCCCCTGCACCCACCCCTCCAACGACTGTCACCACAAATACCATCCCTGCCGACATGGACAGAACAAGGAGCAACACCAGCACAGGGACCCTGGACCAACGTGGGGCCATGGACACCACCACCACCACCAACCCCCAAGGGGGACCAGGGTCATTTGTGCGTGCCACTGCACGCACTGCACATGTCGGCAGGGGTGGTGGGAGGGGTGGGAGACAGAGGTCGCTGCTTGCAGAGGTTGCTGGTGTGCATGATGACCCACAACTGGTACGCATAGCCGATGCGTACCAGTCCAGCACCGGAGATCTCAGCCAGGTAGTGGGGCTCCTCAGAGACATGAAACAGCAGCAGGCTGCCCATCATGCCCGCTTGGACTCACACATGTCCCGCGTGGAGTCCAAGTGGGACGCACTGCAAGAGATGACGGCGGTGCACAGGGACATTTTACAATGCCTCCGCCAGATGAACAACAACCAGTCTACACCTCCCTGTGTGCCAACAACATCTGGTGCTGAACAAACTGCAACTGCCACAGGGAGGGAGGATGACTCTGGCGGAGAGTCCCCTGCACCGCAGCAGCCTGTACTTGAGGGGCCCCCCAAAGAAGAGGGGTCGTCCGAGGAGGGGCAAGTGAGAGGCCGATGGCCAAGTGCAACTCCCAGGAAGCCTGAACCTGTTTTGGATGTTCACCTTTGTGCACAAACTGTTCACCCTGTTGACGGCAACACAACTCCCACACATTACATGGGGAGTACAAGTTGGACCAATGTCTCAGACAACTGTGGCCCCGATACTGGGGATTTTGTCTACCAGGACTTTCAATTCACCTAGGAACTTCTGATTGCAAGATATATGTACAGCACTAACCATCCTATGCACTATTCACACAAATGTATCACAATAAACACACTAATACACCATACTTGCCTCTGTTGTGATTCCAACGTGGGTGCTGTCATGGGGATGATGAACTGCAAAATTACACTGTGTATTCGAACTGCAACAGCAAGTACAACACAGGCATGTGAGTAAAGGCAACGTGACACATATGAGGGAGACACACCACCAGGGCTACACAACACATACACACCTAGGCCATCTGACTCATTGCCTACACTGATGTTGCCAGGGAAGACGGTGCAATGCACAGACACCACACCTATTCCCAGTTGTAGTCAAGTAGCCCACAGGTGCAGTAAGCAAATGGCAGTCAAATGTTTGACCACAGACAACGCACATCACAAAGTGAAGCACAGGTTTATTACACAGTTGCAACATGTCGTAACCACTACAGATGCAAGGTAATCCCACCTGGCAGCGGGCACACAGTCAACAACTGTAGAAGGAGAAGTCCATGGGTGTTGCGCACATCACCTGTAGGGACACAACAGCTACCACCCTGGAAGTACAATCACGTCGTCGGTGGACACAGTTGACCAAACGAATCTGAAAGTACCCTGTGAAGGACAGAAATGACACACAGTCAAAAGCAATGGAGAACAGGACAGAACAGCAAAACTCATGCACAATACATGTTACAAGATACCCACCCAGAACCAAGTTAGCATGTCAACACTGTTGGGGAGTACAGACCACCTGTAAGCACACATCGCTACACACATCCAGTCAAGTAGCCCATGGACACACTCCAACAGCACCAGAGCACCAACTACACATAACATGCCAACTCACATCATTGACATGACACCTCAGGATACTCACATTCAGCTAAAGAAGTTGGTGATGAGCTGTGTGCGGACATCACCCTCATCATCATCATCATCACTGGCATCGTGGTCCAGGCCAGGATCCTTCCATAGGTGGCGGATGTTGGTCATTGTCATCCTGGATGAGAGGCAACTCCTTCCGCACTGCCAGGTTGTGGAGCATGCAGCAGATGATAATAATCTTGCACACTTTCGCTGGGGCATATGGGAGGGACCCTCCTGTCTTGTCCAGGCAGCGGAAGCGGCTCTTCAGGAGACCAAATGTCCGCTCAATCACTCTCCTGGTCCGACCATGTGCCTCATTGTAGCGCATCTGGGCTGGTGTCACAGGGTTCCTGAGGGGTGTCAGCAACCACGGCATGTTGGGGTATCCCGAGTCACCTACGGACAGACAAGTGCACATTAGCTGACTTGGAAAAGTGGGCGGAATACTACAGATCAGATCACACACAATGGCACAAAGTCAGTACACACCGACAAGCCAGGCACGCTGGTTCTGCATCTGTGCCATCATCCTGGGGATGCGACTACTCCTCATCACAAAGGCATCGTGTGCTGAACCAGGGAAACGGGCACACACGTGTGTGATGGTCATATCTGCAAGACACACCACCAGTGCATTGACCGAGTGGTAGTGCTTGCGGTTACGGTAGGCCTGCTCCTGGGCCTGTGGTGGTACCAAAGCCACATGTGTCCCATCAATGGAGCCAATGACATGCGGCATCCTCCCCAGGGCATAGAAGTCACTCTTCACGTCAGTGAGTCGTTGCAGTCTAGGGAAATAGATGTACCGGTTCAGGAATAGCAACATTGCCTCCAAAACATCGCGGAGCACACGGCTCAACATGGTCTGTGACATCCCACCAGCAGTCGCCACAGTATGTTGGAAGGTACCGGTGGCAAAGAAGTGTAGGGCTGCCAACACCTTCACATTGGGGGTCAGCGCTGTAGGATACGGCCGGCCAGGCTGCAAATGTGGGGCCAACTGCACTGCCAAATCCTCAATCAGCTGCCTGGTGAAGCGGTACCGTCGGATGCTGTCCCGTTCCACCATCGTTGCCAGGTCTGGGAATGGTCGATGGACAGCAGGAGCCCTGCAGTGCAGAGGAGAAGAAAGCAAGATTGTCAGTCACCCCACATATGCGGCATTGAACACACTCAATATCACAACATACATCATTATGAGGCACAACTACATGAAGTGTGCAGTTCCGTAAGGACATGTATGGTACATACATGGCCAACATCTGTCATCACGGTTCAACAAGTGGCATCAATAAGTCCCAGGTTGGCCCATTGGATATCATGAGGCCGTGTCACAGTTCCCATCTCCTGCTGCCATGTCACAATCACCCCCACAGTGACATGTGAGGACAGATGTGCCCCAGGCATCACAGCTCAACGACAGGTACATTCCCAGGGACCCTGTATTGCCACATGGACACTGGCATTACATGGAGTATCAGGTATACACCACAGCAAAACAACCATGACCCCCACAGGTAGTGGTCCCACTTGTCACTGCAGGACAGACATGGACGTCTGTGACACACACACGCACAACATCAAAGTCCATGCACACACAACGTGGATGTGGAGACTGTCTCCCATTGTGCACATGAAATCAGAGACATTGTAAACACTACATGCACACAGACTGTGGAGGACCATCACTATTGTGCCACTGGGACACCCTGGCTCAAACATACCGTCCCACATGGGACTCACGGGGTATGTGACATGACATACACATACACCACCGTGAAATGTGACCATGGCACATGCACAGATATGAACAGTTGCACATCACAGTGGTCATGTACACGTAACACCCAGGATCCTGTCCCCATGAACACGTGCACAGCCTGGGGGTGGCTGCCCCCAGGTGACACCCACAGGACAACATGTACACCAACATACACACAATAGGAAATGCAGCCTTACATGCCTTATGATACAGTTTGGACAGGCTGTCGTGTTGTAGGTGTGCCCCTCACTCCCTGGGAGCTCTCTGTGGCTGGCATATGTTCATCTGAGACAGGCATGGTGACATATGCCAGTCACTTGTACAGGGATGCGTTGAACAGCAATGGACCGATCGGTGCCCCCGGCCGGCCCATTGCATTCAATGTGTGCAGGTACGCGTTGTACCCCTGTACGCGTTGATCAGCAATGGACCGATCGGTGCCCCGGCCGGCCCATTGCATTCAATGTGTGCGGGTACACGTTGTACCCCTGTACGCGTTGTACCGCAATGGACCGATCGGTGCCCCGGCCGGCCCATTGCATTCAATGTGTGCGGGTACGCGTTGTACCCCTGTACGCGTTGTACCGCAATGGACCGATCGGTGCCCCCGGCCGGCACATTGCATTCAATGTGTGCGGGTACGCGTTGTACCTCTGTACGCGTTGATCAGCAATGGACCGATCGGTGCCCCGGCCGGCCCATTGCATTCAATGTGTGCGGTACGCGTTGTACCCCTATGCAGCGTTAGTACCGCAATGGACCGATCGGTGCCCCGGCCGGCCCATTGCATTCAATGTGTCGGGTACGCGTTGTACCCCTGTACGCGTTGTACCGCAATGGACCGATCGGTGCCCCGGCCGGCCCATTGCATTCAATGTGTGCGGGTACGCGTTGTACCCCTGTACGCGTTGATCAGCAATGGACCGATCGGTGCCCCGGCCGCCCATTGCATTCAATGTGTCGGGTACGCGTTGTACCCCTGTACGCGTTGTACCGCAATGGACCGATCGGTGCCCCCGGCCGGCCCATTGCATTCAATGTGCGGGTACGCGTTGTACCCTGTACGCGTTGATCAGCAATGGACCGATCGGTGCCCCGGCCGGCCCATTGCATTCAATGTGTGTGGGTACGCGTTGTACCCCTGTACGCTTTGTACCGCAATGGACCGATCGGTGCCCCGGCCGGCCCATTGCATTCAATGTGTGCGGGTACGCGTTGTACCCCTGTACGCGTTGTACCGCAATGGACCGATCGGTGCCCCGGCCGGCCCATTGCATTCAATGTGTGCGGGTACGCGTTGTACCTCTGTACGCGTTGATCAGCAATGGACCGATCGGTGCGCACCCATTGACAATGGCCTAGCCTGGCAACGGACGCGTTTTCGAAATTCGAACGAGTCGGTTGCTGGAAATTCAGTTGGTCACCCACAACAATGTTGCAAAATCATGTATGTCATGAAGTTGAAGATTTGAAGGATGCTGTGGGCGTGTATTGGTGCTGCTATTCCATGGATTGGCCAGATTCAGAAGATGCAAACGACTTGGACCTATCACTTTGGACACATGGGACAGTATCTGCCTCTCCAGCACATATATATTGCTGGCTGTTCCCCTGAGAGCTCACTTGCCTGCACTACATGCTCCAGGACGACATCTGCCACTGCACTGCTGCTGTCTCTGCCCCCTCTGGACCCTGCAATGGCACGTACTGTGGAGAGAGCCCCAGCCTTCAGCCTTGAGGAGAACCAGGCCCTGCTGGACAGCCTACTTCCACAGTACAGCAAGCTGTATGGGACACCAGGGGAGCAGGTGAGTGTTCTGTGCACTGCCTTTCTGAATGTGCATTTTGTCTGACTAACAAGGCTGAAAGTCTGCACGCCACTGGCTAGCAGGCTCACTGAGTAGTTGTCACCCCCAATAGTGTGTAGTGACATGCACTGGACAGGTATGGTGCAGTGACAGTGCATTTGAACAAGGTTTTACTTCCCATGCAATGATACCATGTAGTGACTTCTGGCAAACTGTCCATGGGCAGCGTTGCACTGCCTGTGTACATCATGTGCCCCTGTGATTGAGACATGTATATACAACTGTGTCATGCACGGATATGTTGCATGTGTAGTAATGGCCTTTTCACTTTGTCATCCTCACAGGTTAATGCCCATCGGAAGCAGGAGATCTGGAAGGACATCGTCCGGGCTGTCCGGTCCGTGGGGGTCTACAAGCGCCGGATCCGCAACTGCCAGAAGAGGTGGCAGGACCTTCGGGGCTGGACCCGGAGGATTGCACGGGTCCAGCTGAAGCTGTCGCCTCCTCGCAGGAGGGGCGGAACACGGACCCTGACCCCCACATGCTCCAGATCCTGGCGGTGGTGTTTCCAGACCTGGATGGGCAACTGAAGGCCAGACAGCGGCAAGGAGGGGTGAGTCAAAGACTGCACTGTGAACTCTGTATTACATGCTATGTGCCCTCCTCTGGCCTGGTTCAACTGCCACAGTACAGCAGTCATGTTGTCCAGGAGCCATGTCCCTCTATTGTGCACTGCCCACTCCTCATCTGATACCCAGGTGTGGCCCTTACATTCAGGGAATTGTGTCACTTGGGACTGTGTCCTTGCAGTTTGCTTCACTCAAGGTGGGGGACAGCATCTGTTTCCCTAACTCTGTTGTGGGCATCATGGGTGGGTCCATTGTTCACACAACGCCTGTGTTCGGACATGTAATCTGCGTGTTGCTTTGATATGCGGTCCACTTGCTGAGCCACCACATGTGCCTGGGGTATGTGGCACACGCCCATGCAGCGGGTGGGAACAATGTTTGGGCCCCAGGAGTGTGCAGATTACGTGTGTCACACATACATAGCCAGCTATCCACTGTCCAGGGCTCATCCCTCATTCATGTGGGGCAGGACAGTCATGCCTACTCCAGGCCATGCAATGCACTCTGTACTCCCACTCCCGTGTATCAGCTGACACGTTGTGCGCAGTGATTTGACCCCTCAGGTGTCTGCCTCTGTGTCAGTGTGCTGTGGATTTGTTGCCAGGACTGCTGGGGTGTTTCTCGGTAGGGGCTCAGCATGCCACTGGAGATGTGACCATAGGAGACGATACTTGTGTGTCACATAGGTGTTTGATCAGCTGCCCGTGCAGACTGGGGTATGCGACTGTGAAGTTCAGGCAGCTGTTTCCCATTCACAGCAGATTGTGAGGGGCTCAGGTTCAGAGGGTAGTGTCACAGGTCTCCCATATGTCCAATCGGTATGACCTGGACAGATGAGGGTTAAGATGATGTGTTGTGTGGGGGATGTACATGTGCACTTGTGCAGCTCCAGGACTTGCATTCCCCATGACCTACTATTGTGACACAGTGCAGAGTGTTGTTGTCTGGCTGCCAAGTCATACATCACTGAGACAGTGATGTATGACTTAGCAGTCATGCCTCCGCCATGGCATGTGTCTACTTATTGGTGATCCTGCAGGGGAGTGACATGTGCTACATGCACACCATTGTGGCGATGGCTATCAGGACATGGGTGCATCATGGTGTCTGTCGCTGGTATGCATCACATGCATTTCCTATTTGACTCTGGGCATCCCTTTCATCCGGAAACCTGTACTGACTCAGTGGCAAGAGTTGTGATGTGTGCATGTCCACATGCTACACCGTGTCCTCTGCACTGTCCAACTACTGTGTAGGTGGTGCATGTGTCCACACTGGGGTGTTGCTATCCAACAGACACCAGACAGATGGGTGCAAGGCCATGTGGGATGTGAGTGCCATGGTTGGCATCAGACTGACAATTGGCTTCTCCTGTTCAGTTAGGGCACTTTTAGCAATGTTCAACTAATGATGCCAGGGCTTGCTCTGTAATGTGCTGTGCTCACAGTGGTGTGTGCGTTTGGTGCAGGTGACTGATGTCTGTCTGTTTCCCCATTGTTTGCAGATACATCCACGGCCACGGAAGGGGACAGCTCCATGGACCAGGAGGAGCCGGAGAGCCAGACTGGGTCAGCAGCCGAGGAGTGGTCGGAGGGACCCAGTGGCACGGAGGGCGAGGGAGCCACACCGAGGAGTCCTCAGCACCATCCACCTCAGCTGAGGACCAGAGCAACTCGGACGATGACTCCCTTATGGAGGCGGGTGTCAGCAGCCACCACACCCCAGCTAGTGTTGCTGTCCCCGCCACCACCAGCACCACCACCGCCCTCCCATCGGCTCCCATTCCCCAGGTCCGTGGAGGCTCCCATGTTCGGGAGCGTGTCTCCTTTGGGCCAGGCACCGCACCCCCTGCCCCTGTGTCCCCTGCTGCCCTGAGTGAGGAGTCCGTGTACCTCCTTCGCCAGCTCCATGTAGGGCAGACAGCCATGCTGAGTGTCCTCCATGCGCACACCGCTCTGTTGACTCAGCTGGTGTCGTTCATGGAGGGCATCTCATCGGGCATGTCTGACCTACAGAGGGGCAATAGGTCCATGGACTCCTCCCTGACGGCAGCAGTGTCCCTCCTCAGACAGTCCCTCACCCCTCCTGCCTCTGCTCCATCCACACTCCCCAGCACCTTACCCGTCCCAAGCACACACACACCGGCACAGGCACACATCAGCACACACACATCTAGCACACAGACACACACGCCACAAACAAAACGCACACGCACGCACAGTCAGGGGACTGAAACCAGACTCACAGGGGATGGGGCCCTGGAACACACACACGCATCCACGAGCACTGCGCAGTCCTCAGTTGCCTCTCCCTCCAAAGCACCCTCCCTTGCCTCACCTGCAACCCCAAAGACCCAGCGGCTCTTCCTCAGTGACCTCGGCCTCTTCCCCTCCGATCCAGCTGATACAGCATTCAGGGGGAAGAGGAAGCCCACCCACATGGAGCAGAGTGCCCCTCGCCCCCGGACACCCTCCCCCAGGCGCAGACAGACTGAGGCCCCCACCCGCAAGTCCCCCGGAGTCGTAAGAGCAAGACCCCGCCGCCGCCCTGCAGCTCAGGCACCAGGTCTCCTTCCTCCATCCCTCAGGCCCCCACTCCACAGGTGCCCCCACCACACCCTGCCCCAGGTTCCCCCACCCACAGATATACCATCCCCAAGAGGATCCGGCCTTCTCCCCCTGCCACTTGCTCTCCCGGCACCACACCCCCGCTGCGCTTGTCTGTGCCACTGATGTGGTGAGGGTGTCCTCCCCCTCTGTCCAGCCTACCTTGCCTGTTCCCCATTCTCCTCCCCTGGTGGTAAGCACTGCAGTGGAGTCCACTACCACCCTGTCTGACTTGGGCACTGCAGTGGCGGACCTGTCCATTCCATCTGCAGGGTCCACTGCAGTCGTGCCGGCACCCACAACATCTGAGTCATGCCCCCCAGTTGTGCCGGCACACACCATGTCAGACACCTCCACTGCAGTTGTCAGTGGCTCTTTAGCACCCACCACCCCTTCCCTGCTTCCTCCTGGTGAGCCCTGATCCTGTCCCTGCGGTGCCTGGCCTGCCCCCCCGGTTGCCCCTCCTAGTGGATTGTCCCTGGTTTTGTGCAGGCATGCGTAGGGTGACATCTGCCACTGTCACCCTGTTTGGACTTTGACAATGGACTGGCCATTGGCCTTTGTGTTTTTCTGGACTTTCAGTTTTCATTACACACATATGCTGAATAAAGCAACTTTCTGTTCTCTAGTGCTTATGCTTCTGATGTACATGTTGTTGATGATGCTAACCATGCCCTTGCTGCAGTGATGGTGATATTTGGTCTCATGATAATGAAGTGTTACTGTGCAGGAACCCATGTGGTCCAGGGGGAATGTGTCCTATCCTGTGGTGTATCCATGTCATCCATAGCAGCATCTGAGGGTGTCATGTGTTCAGTATTTGGCAATGGGATTTCCTACTTACATTAGCAATTTCACATCTGTGGCTTCCACCCCTGCACATCTGTTGTGCCTGCCATTGTTCAATTCGTCTACTTCCTGACCGTGTGGCCATCTCCACTGGACATGCAGGTTTGGGCATCAATGGGGAAGGACTCGTCTGTGTTGTCAGTGCAACATTGCTATACAAGTGTGTTGGATCTGTGCTGATGATTTCGTTGGCACTTCCATGACCAGGCTGATGTGACGTGAGCCTTCATTTGGTGCTAATTGTTGATTGTGTGACCAAGTGCTCAGCTGACATGATGGGGCCCTACTGAGGCAACATATGGCACAGCTTTCCTCACACAGGAGTGGAGTCCCCTCATGGCAGTGTGTACTCCTGTGACATTGCCTGCGCCCAAGGTGTGTGTTGTATGAGCATGTCTGTGTGTTCACTTCCGTTTAGCTGTGCATGCTGTGATCCCTAGTGTTGTACCTGTTTGTGATGCTTGCTGATTTGACCTATGTTCCCCCAAAGTCTTCTCCCTGGGTTCTCTGTGATGTGGGTGCATGGCACATTACTGGTCATCAGGGTGTCACCCATAGGTGTGTATGCTGTCAGGGCTGAGTTTGTGTGCAGACGCAGATGGGTCACAGTCAGGTTTCCCCTTGGCACTTGTTGTTTGCCCCTGTCATGTGATTTCCAGTTTGTGTTATCTTTCAGTGATTGTGACACGTTGTGTGTGTGACTGCTGGCACTCCTCAGGGTCCGGGCTGCAATGTTGGTTGTTGTCTATGTGTGTTCTTTGTGGGTGACCTTGGCTTCTTCATTGGTGTGTGACTGTGGCTGGGATCCCATTGGTTGGTGTGGTATTGCCGTCATGTCCATGTACAGCGTAGTGTGCAGTGTGTCAGACATTCAGGAGTCTTGTTGAGTGGCCATGTGTGATGTGTTTCTGCACCTTGGTTCCTACCCACCACCCTGGAATAGTCATGGGTGCATGTGCAATGTCACCAGTGCATGTGTGCTTCACTGCTGCACATTGTTGGAGGTCGAGGGGTGTGGTGTTGAGTGTGTGCAGATGAGAGTTGTTGCCCGGCTAGGCCCCTGCCTCCATGTTGGCCTTGGCTTACTGGCCGTGCTGATTGATTTGTGCTTGTGTAGGTGTGATGGTAGTTTGTTGCTCAGAACACATGACTGTGGTTCACAGTGTGAACGACATTTAGCTTTGTCATCACAGTGGGATTGTAATGCAGCCCAGGGTCACCACATTGTGGGGGCCCTGGGGGTAGTGCTGTGGTGTGTCTGTGTCTTGCTGTGTCAGTTGCTGTTCCTACGTGCCTGTGTGACATGTGTGATTTGTGCTCCCTCTCATCTGACAATGCCTGCTTGCCCACATAGGGGATTTGGATCCATGAGTTACCTTTGTGTGGCACTGTATGCACATCTGTATGATTGGTATTCAGGTTTCCTCATGTGTTGTGTGGTTGCCTGGGGACACTGGCACCCCCCTCACCTGTTGTGTATGATGTGCAGTGTGGGTCTGCCTGTTTGTGTTTGTGCATCTGCACCACTGCATTGGCATATCTTGGGTGTGCCATTGGCTGTATGTAGTTTGGTGGGTTTCCCCTTCTGTCCCTGGGACTCCTAGGTCATCGGTCAGCACAATGATCATGGTTTGTGTGTCCCATTGCTGCCATGGTATGGTATCTGTTCACCTCACATCTACAGTCTCCACAGGGTATCTGCATTTGTGTGCCCATTGGTGCAAATATGTCGGTCTGCATTCTGATGGTCACTTCTGTCACTGTGTCATTGATGAATGTTGACAGTGTCAGCCCCCATGGGTGTTGTTTGTCTGCACATGGCCAACGGTATGTCTTATTTGCACTGCAGTATTTGCCTCCCCCAATTTATGTTGCAATGGGACACATGCACTACTTTGCCACTGATGTGTTTTATGTTCTGTGACCAAGAATCATCCATGCAGTTTGGCAGTTGCAGCTCTTTCTTTGTCAACACTTACATTTTGGTCACTGTGATGATGGGGGTTTGGACCCCATTGCCACAATGTTCAAAATGTGCTTCAGCTATGGACCCCACACTTACATTTTGGTGACTGTGATGATGGGGGTTTGGACCCCATTGCCACAATGTTCAAAATGTGCTTCAGCTATGGACCCCACACTTACATTTTGGTGACTGTGATGATGGGGGTTTGGACCCCATTGCCACAATGTTCAAAATGTGCTTCAGCTATGGACCCCACACTTACATTTTGGTGACTGTGATGATGGGGGTTTGGACCCCATTGCCACAATGTTCAAAATGTGCTTCAGCTATGGACCCCACACTTACATTTTGGTCACTGTGATGATGGGGGTTTGGACCCCATTGCCACAATGTTCAAAATGTGCTTCAGCTATGGACCCCAGACTTACATTTTGGTCACTGTGATGATGGGGGTTTGGACCCCATTGCCACAATGTTCAAAATGTGCTTCAGCTATGGACCCCACACTTACATTTTGGTCACTGTGATGATGGGGGTTTGGACCCCATTGCCACAATGTTCAAAATGTGCTTCAGCTATGGACCCCACCCTTACATTTTGGTCACTGTGATGATGGGGGTTTGGACCCCATTGCCACACTGTTCAAAATGTGCTTCAGCTATGGACCCCACACTTGCATTTTGGTCACTGTGATGATGGGGGTTTGGACCCCATTGCCACAATGGTCATGGCCTGCTTGCATTGTGGGGGCCACACACATATATGTGTGGCACATGTGATAGGGGGTCACATTGTATGTTCAAAGTCATGTTCAGTGTTGTAGGCATTTGACACAGTCTACACACGCTTGTCATGGTGTTGGGGGATGTCTTTTTCTTGCATTCCCTAGGTTGTGGTGTGCTGGTTGTGTCATGCATTGTCCATCCTATGAGTGGGGGTGGTGTTGGTGGTAGGCATCCAGCCCCCCATGGGTAGAGGTGGTAGTAGTGACAGGCATCCAGCCCCCCTGGGTAAGGGTGGTAGTAGTGGTAGGCATCTGGCACCCCCTGGGTAAGGGTGGTAATAGTGGTAGGCATCCAGCCCCCCATGGGTAGAGGTGGTAGTAGTGACAGGCATCCAGCCCCCTGGGTAAGGGTGGTAGTAGTGGTAGGCATCCAGCCCCCTGGGTAAGGGTGGTAGTGGTGGTGGGCATCTGGCACCCCCTGGCTAAGGGTGGTAGTAGTGGTAGGCATCCAGCCCCCTGGCTTAGCGTGGTAGTAGTGGTAGGCATCTGGCACCCCCTGGGTAAGGGTGGTAGTAGTGGTAGGCATCCAGCCCCCTGGGTAAGGGTGGTAGTGGTGGTGGGCATCTGGCACCCCCATGGCTAAGGGTGGTAGTAGTGGTAGGCATCCAGCCCCCTGGCTTAGGGTGGTAGTAGTGGTAGGCATCTGGCACCCCCATGGCTAAGGGTGGTAGTAGTGGTAGGCATCCAGCCCCCATTGGGTAAGGGTGGTAGTAGTGGTAGGCATCCAGCCCCCCCTGGGTAAGGGTTTTAGTAGTGGTAGGCATCCAGCCCCCCCTGGGTAAGGGTGGTAGTGGTGGTAGGCATCTGGCACCCCCATGGCTAAGGGTGGTAGTAGTGGTAGGCATCCAGCCCCCCTGGCTTAGGGTGGTAGTAGTGATAGGCATCTGGCACCCCCTGGCTACGGGTGGTAGTAGTGGTAGGCATCCAGCCCCCTGGCTAAGGGTGGTAGTAGTGGTAGGCATCCAGCCCCCCTGGCTAAGGGTGGTAGTAGTGGTAGGCATCTGGCACCCCCATGGCTAAGGGTGGTAGTAGTGGTAGGCATCCAGCCCCCTGGCTTAGGGTGGTAGTAGTGGTAGGCATCTGGCACCCCCTGGCTAAGGGTGGTAGTAGTGGTAGGCATCCAGCCCCCTGGCTTAGGGTGGTAGTAGTGGTAGGCATCTGGCACCCCCCTGGGTAAGGGTGGTAGTAGTTGTAGGCATCCATCCCCCCCTGGGTAAGGGTGGTAGTGGTGGTGGGCATCTGGCACCCCCATGGCTAAGGGTGGTAGTAGTGGTAGGCATCCAGCCCCCCATGGGTAGAGGTGGTAGTAGTGACAGGCATCCAGCCCCCCTGGGTAAGGGTGGTAGTAGTGGTAGGCATCTGGCACCCCCTGGGTAAGGGTGGTAGTAGTGGTAGGCATCCAGCCCCCCCTAGGTAAGGGTGGTAGTGGTGGTAGGCATTTGGTACCCCCATGGCTAAGGGTGGTAGTAGTGGTAGGCATCCAGCCCCCCTGGCTTAGGGTGGTAGTAGTGGTAGGCATCTGGCACCCCCCTGGCTACGGGTGGTAGTAGTGGTAGGCATCCAGCCCCCTGGCTTAGGGTGGTAGTAGTGGTAGGCATCTGGCACCCCCTGGCTACGGGTGGTAGTAGTGGTAGGCATCCAGCCCCCTGGCTTAGGGTGGTAGTAGTGGTAGGCATCTGGCACCCCCTGGCTAAGGGTGGTAGTAGTGGTAGGCATCCAGCCCCCTGGGTAAGGGTGGTAGTGGTGGTGGGCATCTGGCACCCCCTGGCTAAGGGTGGTAGTGGTGGTTGGCATCCGGCCCCCTGGGTAGGGGTGGTGGTGCGCATTCAGGCCCCTGTGTGCATATGTGGCATTGGTGATGGGCATCCCGCCCCTATGGTGCTGCTGTTGCTGGTGTAAGTAAATTCTGCATCCCTCTGTGTGTGTGTGATGTGTCGTGTACGTGTTGTATGTGTTTTGTGGTTGGTGTCTGACTTACCTTCTGCGCCGTACGCGTCCGTGCCTGTTCCGGTAGTAAATGTAGAATATTGGTATGATCGGGACGAAGGGATTCATGGTTGGTTCGTGTCGTTCGTCTTTCTCGTTGCTTCGCGTCGTCCTCGTCGCTTCGCGTCGTCCTCGCCGCTGGCGTGTTCGCCTCGTAGCCGTGGATCGTGTTGTGGCGCGAATCGGAGCGTATGTGCGCCTCTCCCGGATGCTTTGACGTGCCGTGCGTAGCGACGGGTTCGGCGCGTACGGAAAGCGCATCGTACTTGTTCGGCCGGACGGAGCTGCATTTTCCCTTCCGTGCGACTCGATTCTGCGTTTCCGGATTCGCCTCGGTCTGAGGACAGGACCTGGATTGGGTGAGTACGACTCGGCCGGATTCTGTGCTGTTGTGCGCATCGTACTTACTCGTTCGGTATGCTGTACGGATCGGTCGGGAAACAGGCATTCGCATGGCTTTTTTCCCGACCGAATGGTATTGGGTGCGCCTCCGACCGAGATCGGAATCGGCCCCTTAGTATTTGTTTGCATTTTTTATTTTGTACATTACATTTTTAGATTAGTATGTGTTGGTTAGTTATGGATATTGCAGTAGTTCTTGTGAAATGTAATGATTATTTGTATTTTGTAAGTGTGTTTTTGTGTTTACCATTGATTTTAATGTATTTTTACTTTGCTTTGTTCTATACTAAGGTTGCAAGTGTTTTTGGTAGATGTATATGTTTTTTTCCTTTGCAGGCAGATGTTGGACTTTATTTTTAACCTTGTTGTGTTTTTTTCCCCAAAGATAAGAGTTGGATATTTTTTACCCCAAATTATCTTTTTCTTTGTCCTTGATTTGTTTGGTCTTCCTGGAGCATTTACTTATTTATTCTATATTTATGGGTTTTAGATGGATTCCTTGGAATATTGGAGTTGAATTGGATGTTTTATTTTTCTCTTTCTATTTGTATTTTTTATTTTTATTTCTATTTTTGCATGTTTTGTGCTCTTTTTATGATTGTTGTTTTGTTGGATTGTATTTTGTATGGTCATTTCACTGACCAGGACTTCATCTATAAAACTGTAAGCGTTATCTTTTTATTCAGTTTATTTTATTTGGTAATCAATTTAAATTTATGATGTGAAGTTTGTTTATCTATTGTTTTACATATGATTTTTATGGTATTAGCAATTTTTTATGAGTGATAGAAAAGTGTTTGTTTATTTCAAATAATGTTGGCTATTTGGTATTGTATATTTATTTTGTTTTTAAAATATGTATTATATTAAAATGCAATTATCAGTTTGATTTTCTATCTTTTGAATTATTTTTTAATCCAGATTAGTATTTTAAATTGTTTGAATAATATTTAGAAATAAATATTGATAACGTAAGAGGGTTTGTATTTTTAGGGAGGTTAAATGTTGTTGTTTTTTAGTGTGTTTTTTAAAGTAGGGATCTTGCTACTGAGTTTAGATATGGTATGCCTAGGTTGTTAAAGAATCTTACTTTGAAAGCTAGGAGTTTGTGCGTTTGTTTAATTGTTTTGGTGTCTTTTGATTGGAGTTGGGTTAGGGATTGTTCCACTCTTAGCTCCTGGTAGATTTGTTCTTTTTTAAGTATTTATAGTGATTGGGAGATTGTAGGGTGGCTTCTTCCAAGTGTTCATTTGAAGTATCGAAGCCAGGTATTTACAATCATAATCTTCTCTCTGTTCAGACGCAGAGGCAGCATGGGCTCACTATTCCGCATAAGCACACTACCACCAGTCCATTTTGGGTAATACCGATCTGGTCAGAGGAGTACCTTCAAGGGAAGGGGGTTTGGGAACAAACAATAAATTAAAATAATAAACCAAAAAAAAAAAAGAAACATGTTGCGCGTCCCCTTGTGGAAAGGAACAAAATAGTCGAAATCAACAACTTCTATTAAAATTACGGTGATCCCCTGGTGAACCTCCCATTCTTTCACAACCAACCTTGCTTCACCTTTTTCCTTCTCCTGGCCTGCAATATTATTGTATTGGAATGAGTGTTCCATTGTACTGTAAAGAAATCATAACTGGCCCATCAACACCACCCTGAACCATGCTCACATCACAGGGAGTGGATAAGGACTCACAAGATGGCTGACACTGGCTACTGCTGTGGGGAGCACAAGGCCCTGCTGGGAACTGTGCACCAACAAACAGAACAACACCACTGCCTGACATCCTGAAAGCCAACTTGCACTCTCTGCAATGCAAGCACAGTCCATGGTGGGATAACTGACTGGCTGGGTGGGAAGGAGGGCCGGCTGTCAACCAAATACAACCAATGCAGACCATGTTCACACCCCAACAAATACATAGAAATGCCCAAATAATGCAGGACAATGTGCTACACCAATATCAACCCCTGACTGTGACGACTTAGGACAATGCAATGTACAGGCCCGCACCCAGAGGCACAGTCACAACTGTCAGGTGTGTCAACCATTGATGCCTGCAGAAACATAACATACATTGTGTGTGTCTCCCAAAAACAGGTGATGATGGGGACACAGCAGCAGACGCTGAGGAGTCCCAGTCCCAGGCTCAAGAGGATGCGGAGCTCACTGGTGTCGTACAGCCTCTGCCCTCCTCGGACGAAGAAGACCAACCTGGCACATCCGGTGCAAGTCAACATGCAGCACCAGCAGGACCACCAGCTGCAGCACCAGCAGGACCACCAGCTGCACCCCCTGCACCCACCCCTCCAACGACTGTCACCACAAATACCATCCCTGCCGACATGGACAGAACAAGGAGCAACACCAGCACAGGGACCCTGGACCAACGTGGGGCCATGGACACCACCACCACCACTAACCCCCAAGGGGGACCAGGGTCATCTGTGCATGCCACTGCACGCACTGCACATGTCGGCAGGGGTGGTGGGAGGGGTGGGAGACAGAGGTCGCTGCTTGCAGAGGTTGCTGGTGTGCATGATGACCCACAACTGGTACGCATAGCCGATGCGTACCAGTCCAGCACCGGAGATCTCAGCCAGGTAGTGGGGCTCCTCAGAGACATGAAACAGCAGCAGGCTGCCCATCATGCCCGCTTGGACTCACACATGTCCCGCGTGGAGTCCAAGTGGGACGCACTGCAAGAGATGACGGCGGTGCACAGGGACATTTTACAATGCCTCCGCCAGATGAACAACAACCAGTCTACACCTCCCTGTGTGCCAACAACATCTGGTGCTGAACAAACTGCAACTGCCACAGGGAGGGAGGATGACTCTGGCGGAGAGTCCCCTGCACCGCAGCAGCCTGTACTTGAGGGGCCCCCCCAAAGAAGAGGGGTCGTCCGAGGAGGGGCAAGTGAGAGGCCGATGGCCAAGTGCAACTCCCAGGAAGCCTGAACCTGTTCTGGATGTTCACCTTTGTGCACAAACTGTTCACCCTGTTGACGGCAACACAACTCCCACACATTACATGGGGAGTACAAGTTGGACCAATGTCTCAGACAACTGTGGCCCCGATACTGGGGATTTTGTCTACCAGGACTTTCAATTCACCTAGGAACTTCTGATTGCAAGATATATGTACAGCACTAACCATCCTATGCACTATTCACACAAATGTATCACAATAAACACACTAATACACCATACTTGCCTCTGTTGTGATTCCAACGTGGGTGCTGTCATGGGGATGATGAACTGCAAAATTACACTGTGTATGCGAACTGCAACAGCAAGTACAACACAGGCATGTGAGTAAAGGCAACGTGACACATATGAGGGAGACACACCACCAGGGCTACACAACACATACACACCTAGGCCATCTGACTCATTGCCTACACTGATGTTGCCAGGGAAGACGGTGCAATGCACAGACACCACACCTATTCCCAGTTGTAGTCAAGTAGCCCACAGGTGCAGTAAGCAAATGGCAGTCAAATGTTTGACCACAGACAACGCACATCACAAAGTGAAGCACAGGTTTATTACACAGTTGCAACATGTCGTAACCACTACAGATGCAAGGTAATCCCACCTGGCAGCGGGCACACAGTCAACAACTGTAGAAGGAAGGAAGTCCATGGGTGTTGCGCACATCACCTGTAGGGACACAACAGCTACCACCCTGGAAGTACAATCACGTCGTCGGTGGACACAGTTGACCAAACGAATCTGAAAGTACCCTGTGAAGGACAGAAATGACACACAGTCAAAAGCAATGGAGAACAGGACAGAACAGCAAAACTCATGCACAATACATGTTACAAGATACCCACCCAGAACCAAGTTAGCATGTCAACACTGTTGGGGAGTACAGACCACCTGTAAGCACACATCGCTACACACATCCAGTCAAGTAGCCCATGGACACACTCCAACAGCACCAGAGCACCAACTACACATAACATGCCAACTCACATCATTGACATGACACCTCAGGATACTCACATTCAGCTAAAGAAGTTGGTGATGAGCTGTGTGCGGACATTACCCTCATCATCATCATCATCACTGGCATCGTGGTCCAGGCCAGGATCCTCCACAGGTGGCGGATGTTGGTCATTGTCATCCTGGATGAGAGGCAACTCCTTCCGCACTGCCAGGTTGTGGAGCATGCAGCAGACGATGATAATCTTGCACACTTTCGCTGGGGCATATGGGAGGGACCCTCCTGTCTTGTCCAGGCAGCGGAAGCGGCTCTTCAGGAGACCAAATGTCCGCTCAATCACTCTCCTGGTCCGACCATGTGCCTCATTGTAGCGCATCTGGGCTGGTGTCACAGGGTTCCTGAGGGGTGTCAGCAACCACGGCATGTTGGGGTATCCCGAGTCACCTACGGACAGACAAGTGCACATTAGCTGACTTGGAAAAGTGGGCGGAATACTACAGATCAGATCACACACAATGGCACAAAGTCAGTACACACCGACAAGCCAGGCACGCTGGTTCTGCATCTGTGCCATCATCCTGGGGATGCGACTACTCCTCATCACAAAGGCATCGTGTGCTGAACCAGGGAAACGGGCACACACGTGTGTGATGGTCATATCTGCAAGAAACACCACCAGTGCATTGACCGAGTGGTAGTGCTTGCGGTTACGGTAGGCCTGCTCCTGGGCCTCTGGTGGTACCAAAGCCACATGTGTCCCATCAATGGAGCCAATGACATGCGGCATCCTCCCCAGGGCATAGAAGTCACTCTTCACGTCAGTGAGTCGTTGCAGTCTAGGGAAATAGATGTACCGGTTCAGGAATAGCAACATTGCCTCCAAAACATCGTGGAGCACACGGCTCAACATGGTCTGTGACATCCCACCAGCAGTCGCCACAGTATGTTGGAAGGTACCGGTGGCAAAGAAGTGTAGGGCTGCCATCACCTTCACATTGGGGGTCAGCGCTGTAGGATACGGCCGGCCAGGCTGCAAATGTGGGGCCAACTGCACTGCCAAATCCTCAATCAGCTGCCTGGTGAAGCGGTACCGTCGGATGCTGTCCCGTTCCACCATCGTTGCCAGGTCTGGGAATGGTCGATGGACAGCAGGAGCCCTGCAGTGCAGAGGAGAAGAAAGCAAGATTGTCAGTCACCCCACATATGCGGCATTGAACACACTCAATATCACAACATACATCATTATGAGGCACAACTACATGAAGTGTGCAGTTCCGTAAGGACATGTATGGTACATACATGGCCAACATCTGTCATCACGGTTCAACAAGTGGCATCAATAAGTCCCAGGTTGGCCCATTGGATATCATGAGGCCGTGTCACAGTTCCCATCTCCTGCTGCCATGTCACAATCACCCCCACAGTGACATGTGAGGACAGATGTGCCCCAGGCATCACAGCTCAACGACAGGTACATTCCCAGGGACCCTGTATTGCCACATGGACACTGGCATTACATGGAGTATCAGGTATACACCACAGCAAAACAACCATGACCCCCACAGGTAGTGGTCCCACTTGCCACTGCAGGACAGACATGGACGTCTGTGACACACACACGCACAGCATCAAAGTCCATGCACACACAACGTGGATGTGGAGACTGTCTCCCATTGTGCACATGAAATCAGAGACATTGTAAACACTACATGCACACAGACTGTGGAGGACCATCACTATTGTGCCACTGGGACACCCTGGCTCAAACATACCGTCCCACATGGGACTCACGGGGTATGTGACATGACATACACATACACCACCGTGAAATGTGACCATAGCACATGCACAGATATGAACAGTTGCACATCACAGTGGTCATGTACACGTAACACCCAGGATCCTGTCCCCATGAACACGTGCACAGCCTGGGGGTGGCTGCCCCCAGGTGACACCCACAGGACAACATGTACACCAACATACACACAATAGGAAATGCAGCCTTACATGCCTTATGATACAGTTTGGACAGGCTGTCGTGTTGTAGGTGTGCCCCTCACTCCCTGGGAGCTCTCTGTGGCTGGCATATGTTCATCTGAGACAGGCATGGTGACATATGCCAGTCACTTGTACAGGGATGCGTTGAACAGCAATGGACCGATCGGTGCCCCCGGCCGGCCCATTGCATTCAATGTGTGCAGGTACGCGTTGTACCCCTGTACGCGTTGATCAGCAATGGACCGATCGGTGCCCCCGGCCGGCCCATTGCATTCAATGTGTGCGGGTACGCGTTGTACCCCTGTACGCGTTGTACCGCAATGGACCGATCGGTGCCCCGGCCGGCCCATTGCATTCAATGTGTGCGGGTACGCGTTGTACCCCTGTATGCGTTGTACCGCAATGGACCGATCGGTGCCCCCGGCCGGCACATTGCATTCAATGTGTGCGGGTACGCGTTGTACCCTGTACGCGTTGATCAGCAATGGACCGATCGGTGCCCCGGCCGGCCCATTGCATTCAATGTGTGCGGGTACGCGTTGTACCCCTGTACGCGTTGTACCGCAATGGACCGATCGGTGCCCCGGCCGGCCCATTGCATTCAATGTGTGCGGGTACGCGTTGTACCCCTGTACGCGTAGTACCGCAATGGACCGATCGGTGCCCCGGCCGGCCCATTGCATTCAATGTGTGCGGGTACGCGTTGTACCCCTGTACACGTTGATCAGCAATGGACCGATCGGTGCCCCGGCCGCCCATTGCATTCAATGTGTGC